>OU342742.1:136459906-136727157 GCA_910589775.1 Avena eriantha
GTGGTCATGAAAAGAACACGCATGCAATTACAATGGTGGATCCATGTGTGCTTTGTGAAAAGAACAGACATGCAATCACACTAGGTGGATCCATGTGTGGTTTGTTTAGAAAAACACACATGCAATGACTCTAGTTGTGGTTCATGAAAAGAACACACATGCAATGACACTTGAGGGTCCATGTGTGGTTCATGAAAAGAACAGACATGGAATGACACTGGTGGATCCTTATGTGGTTTGTTTAGAGGAACAGACATGCAATGACACTGGGTGCGGTTCTTGAAAATAACAGACATGCAATGACACTGGTGGATCCATGTGTGGTTCATGAGAAGAACACACATCCAATGTCACTGGTGGATCCTTATGTGGTTCATAAAAAGAATAGACATGCAATGACACTAGTGGATCCTTGTGTGGTTTGTGAAAAGAACAGACATGCAATGACACTGGTGGATCCTTATGTGGTTCATGAGAAGAACAGACATGCAATGACACTAGTGGATCCTTATGTGGTTCATGAGAAGAACAAACATGTAATGACACTGGTGGATCCTTATGTGGTTTGTTTAGAAGAACACACATGCAATGACTCTAGCTATCATTCATGAAAAAACACACATGCAATGACACTGGTGTATCCATGTGTGGTTTGCGAAAAGAACAGACATGCAATCACACTAGGTGGATCCATGTGTGGTTTGTTTAGAAGAACACACATGCAATGACTCTAGCTGTGGTTCATGAAAAGAACACACATGCAATGACACTGGTGGATCCATATGTGGTTCATGAAAAGAATAGACATGCAATGACACTAGTGGATCCTTCTGTGGTTTGTTTAGAGGAAAATACATGCGATGACACTGGGTGTGGTTCATGAAAAAAACAGACATGCAATGATACTGGTGGATCCATGTGTGGTTCATGAGAAGAACACACATCCAATGACACTGGTGGATCCTTATGTGGTTCATGAAAAGAGCACAAATGCAATAACATTGGTGGATCCTTATGTGGTTTGTGAAAAGAACAGACATGCAATGACACTGGTGGATCCATGTGTGGTTCATGAAAAGAACAGACATGCAATGATACTGGTGGATCCTTATGTGGTTTGTTTAGAGGAACACACATGAAATGACACTTGGTGTGGTTCATGAAAAGAACAGACATGCAATGACACTGGTGGAGAACAGACATGCAATGATATTGGTGGATTGATGTGTGGTTCATGAAAAGAACTGACATGCAATGAGTCTATCTATTGTTCATGAAAAGAACAGACATGCAATGACACTAGTGGATCCATATGTGGTTTATGGAAGTAACAGACATGCAATGACTCTAGTTGTGATTCATGAAAAGAACAGACATGCAATGACACTGGTGGATCCATGTGTGGTTCATGAGAAGAACACACATCCAATGACACTGGTGGATCCTTATGTGGTTCATGAAAAGAACAGACATGCAATGACACTGGTGGATCCTTATGTGGTATATCTATAAGAACACACATGCAATGACACTGGTGTGATTCATGAAAAGAACAAACATGCAATGACACTGGTGGATCCTTATGTGGTTTGTTTAGAAAAACACACATGCAATGACACTGGGTGTGGTTCATGAAAAGAACAGACATGCAATGACACTGGTGGATCCTTATGTGGTTTGTTCAGAAGAACACACATGCAATGACACGGGTGGATCCATGTGTGGTTTGTGAAAATTACAAACATGCAATCACACTAGGTGGATCCATGTGTGGTTTGTGGAAAGAACAGACATGCAATGAATCTAGCTGTGGTTCGTGAAAAGAACACACATGCAATGACACTGGTGGATCCATGTGTGGTTTGTGAAAAGAACAGACATGCAATCACACTAGGTAGATCCATGTGTGGTTTGTTTAGAAGAACACACATGCAATGACTCTAGCTGTGGTTCATGAAAAGAACACACATGTAATGACACTGGTGGATCCATGTGTGGTTCATGAAAAGAACAGACATGCAATGACACTGGTGGATCCTTATGTGGTTTGTTTAGAGGAACAGACATGCAATGACACTAGGTGTGGTTCATGAAAAGAACAGACATGCAATGACACTGGTGGATCCATGTGTGGTTCATGAGAAGAACACACATCCAATGACACTGGTGGGTCCTTATGTGGTTCATGAAATGAACATACACGTAATGACACTGGTGGATCCTTATGTGGTTTGTGAAAAGAACAGACCTGCAATGACACTGGTGGATCCTTATGTGGTTCATGAGAAGAACAAACATGCAATGACACTGGTGGATCCTTATGTGGTTTGTTTTGAAGAACACACATGCAATGACTCTAGCTGTCGTTCATCAAAAGAACACACATGCAATGACACTAGTATCCATGTGTGGTTTGTCAAAAGAACAGACATGCAATCACACTAGGTGGATCCATGTGTGGTTTGTTTGGAAGAACACACATGCAATGACTCTAGCTGTGGTTCATGAAAATAACACACATGCAATGACACTGGTGGATCCATGTGTGGTACATAAAAAGAACAGACATGCAATGACACTGGTAGATCCTTATGTGGTTTGTTTAGAAGAACACACATGCAATGACACTGGGTGTGGTTCATGAAAAGAACAGACATTCAATGACACTGGTGGATCCATGTGTGGTTAATGAAAAGAACACACATGCAATGACACTGGTGGATCATTATGTGGTTTGTTCAGAAGAACCCACATGCAATGACTCTAGCTGTGGTTCATGAAAAGAACACACATGCAATGACACTGGTGTATCCATGTGTGTTTCATGAGAAGAACACGCATGCAATGACACTGGGTGTGGTTCATGAGAAGAACACACATGCAATGACACTGGTGGATCCTTACGTGGTTTGTTTAGAAGAACACACATGCAATGGCTCTAGCTGTGGTTCATGAAAAGAACACACATGCAATGACACTTGTGGATCCATGTGTGGTTTGTTTAGAGTAATAGACATGCAATAACACTGGGTGTGGTTCATGAAAAGAATAGACATGCAATGACACTTGTGGATCCTTATGTGGTGTCGTGGTGGTGTCACGGCAGATGCCATGTATAGGCTAAAGGTGGGACTAAATGCACTAGAGGAATCCAGGGATGGATAGTGTGGTGATTCCACACACAGATGTTTGTATTCGATTCACTTCCAACATTACAAGTGCTCCATGAGCTGTTTCGGGGAGAGGAGGAAGAAGGAACTCTCTTACTCTCGCCTCTAACAAGCCCTCGGGAACCAAGTAAAAAGAACCAGCCAACGGAACCCGAACCCTCTCCAGATCAACCCCTTCTGCTGAGGCCCTAGCCCTCCTTAGATAGGGGAGGCTAGGTCTCCAATTAGGGCATACGTGGAGGCATATTCCAAGGAATATGCCTTCTCCCAAAGTGGTAAGCCGACCGGGTCACTTTTGCCCAGCGTCATCCATGCAGAGGCTACGTGAGCCTCTACGGCGCCCACGTCACCCGACACAGGCATCATCACCTTTGTCGGCCACGCCTCGGTGGTCCTGGCCTCTGTATGCTTCGCTCATGCTCTGCACACAGTGTCCAACCTTTGACCAGCGAGATGTCTTCCTTATCTTACAAGCTTGACATAACCCGGATCATGCCTGGTTGATCCGGCCAAACCTGCACCTGCATACAAGTTAAATAACTCCCGCCGGCATATGATATAAGCCGGCCGGAACTCAGTTAGGCGGATATCCTCCGTTACGGGTTACACCGTGATTCGGCCTGCCTTGAGCTGACTCGGCCAACACTCACTACAAGAATTCTGGTTTATTGCAACGATATCATTCGTCACAATATATACCAAATTGTTGCAATAGGTACCTATTGCCACGACATGTCTTTTGTTGCCAGCCGTTGCGATAGGACACATGGTAATAGGTTAACCCCACAAATTTGTTTTGTGGCAATAAAGTTTGCTATTGCAACAATCACGTGTCAAGTTGCCACATTTTTTCCCGTGCCACCATGCCTCTGCCGCCACAATTTGTTTTGTTGGAATAGCTTAATGCAACAAGATAATGAAGCATGGCGACTACTAATTCGTGGCAATAGATATTTGTTGTAATAACCTATACCTTTTGTGGGGCATACTATTTCGTGGCAATAGTCAATTGTGGCGATAAGCTAAGGAAATTGTTCGTGGTGCTATCCTGTTGCAAGAAAAAGTAGGTTGTGGTGATAGCCTATTGTAACGGTAAAAAAAAATACCGGCATTCAGTTACATGATTCAAATCATCCGTATAAGATGTATATTCATAAATACATAGTGCGCATAGAAAATATCCATCAAATGAAACTCAAATATAATTTAGCAATTATTCAACATACTGAATGTGCCATCCTAATTAATTTCCAAAACTAACTTGTATGTGGTCTACAGTCCAGTCTAGCTAATTTCTTGGTTACTGCAAACAAGAAATCAAGATACTTATGAAGTCTATCATTTCTAATAACTGAAAACTCAGTCTTCGTAGCAACTTATCCGCCCAGTTTATTAACTATATGTCGTTCCAGGAAAGCAGTCCAATAATAGAATCGGATAAGCTAACCTTTCTCGGTTCGTCTTCGCCGGGCGAAGACGTCATCACCCCTGCGCGTGCGACCACCCCCTCCATGCCGGCCTAACCGGGCTGCGTCCTGCTACTGCAGCTGGAGGCGGAGTAGCCTAGTCCCTTAATTCCCGACCACCATTGCCGGCTGGTTGTTCTTCAGTACATCGAAACATATTCAAAATCTGCATAAGACTGCTCTCATGCACTGAATATTCACATCATGTGCTACCAATGTTTGCACAAAAATTAGATGATAAGTAAGAGGTGCAAAAGCCGCTGCTCCTGCTGCGAGCCTCAGCTCATGGTTCAGGTGGGCTACAAACTATCCACCCTCTCTATAATGTTAGCAAAGCAGGACACGTGCATATAAAGAAATCACCAGATCATCCCTAAACTTGAGATTAGGTGTTACTATAGAGATGGATATTTAGTTTTAAACATTTTAAAACATCACTCAGATATAATTGTACTAACAGATAGTATCTGGCTTGGACAAGTGCTCACGAGAAAAAAAATGTTTTGTGCAGCTAATCTTGAATTTCTACTAAACCTGTACTAGATGGATGACATGACTCAGCTCTCATCATGATTCCTATCTGCAGGACATAAGTAATCCATAAAAAGTAAACGGTTGAGCAGCTCTAACCATGATTAGAAAATGCAGCACGCACATGTGCTTTTAGGCTTACAATTCTCAATTTGGAAAATAAAATAAAGCTCACACTCCTAAACTTAAAATTAACATCAACACTATGTTACAGAAAAATCATAATTGGTAGTAGCATATAATGGTGAATCAATCCAATGAAAGAAAGATTGGATCAGCATATGAAGAACTACTCCAAACAAATATCAAATCCATCAGATCTTTACTCAAAAAATGAAACTTATAATTCGCAGATGACACATAGAAACAACACTAGAAATAGTTGTTGTGCTGTACTACTCATCCAACAAGGTCCAAAATAAAATATGTGTGGCTGTTGTACTAGACTCAACCGAGATCCGATCCGGTAGGTGTTCTGCAAAAAAAACGTAGGGTCGTCTAAAAGTTTAATTCAGGTAAGTACTTAACACATAACACATAGAGAAGCAATAGAAACATGAATGTTATCTACTCCCTCTGTTTCAAAATATAAGGTGTTTTAGCTTTGTGAAAGAAGTACATTTAGATCTTTTTTAGTATGTAGGTTCATTCCAAATCTACACGAACCTACACACTAAAAGGAGTCCAGACACTTCTTTCATGAAACTAAAACATCTTATATTTTGAAACGGAGGGAGTATATTGTAATTTAGAGAAGAACAAACTAGTACCTGGCCATCCTTAATCTAGAGCATACCATTATCTAACGAATCTTGCTTGACTAAATTGCATAAAATAGGGCATGGTGTGGTTTAATTACCTCTTGCTCAGCGACCCATCAAGACGTAAGTTGCAATGGAGGGGCGACCAGAGAGACGCTGCCGGCATAACACTGGGATATGATCATCTGACCGTAATCTCTAGGGTACAATTCCAGTATCAATCAGAAGGTCGGCATATGACCTCAAGAACGTTTAGACAGCCACCGACAACTCTGTACCCTGCTTGGGTAATTCTACCACTCTCTTTCTAAAAAAATGTAACTCTGATGGTAGAGGAGGCAGAGAGAAGTTCTCGCAATGAAAACATACGCGACTTCAAGTTGAGCCAGCATGATTGCACATTGGCTGGCTCACGCCGATGACTCTGTCGCTGCTGTGCCGCCTTGCTGGAGTAGGACAAACGCGCGCGGGCGCACAGAACTACAGTCTGGCAGCACAGAAGCGGCAAGCGTGCTGCCGTGTTGGGACGAGGATCTTGGATATTAGCATCGGGGTCTAGAGATTTTGATGCGGCCTTACCAGACCTAGACGGCACGCCCATGCTTCTGCCGTTGGATCGCCATCAGGTCGGCAGGCGCCGGCGGCGGACCGGACACATCATCGGGGAAGGATGGGGTGCCGAGGCTTTGGTCGGCGGGGCAGCGACTCGCCGGAATCGGCCGCGGGATGAGGGCGACGCGATGTGGATCGGAAGGCGGCGCTGGGAGGGGATAGGTCGCGAGCGAGCTAGGGTCTGGATGAGGGGTTCTGGGACATATTAACGCTAAACTTTTCATATCCTGGTCGCATGATGGGCTCCAATCAAACTACATCTCGTCCCAATTTCAAACAAGTTGGGCGCCAAAGCCAAAATCCAGCCGGGAATAAATAATCCGCGGTTAACATCCTTGTTGACAAGCCAAAATCCAGCCGGGAATAAATAATTTACGGTTCAAATCCTTGTTCACAATTACCTGGTACCAGGAATCAATCACCTAATCTTTTCTGTAATAAGCTAACTGAATCGTGAGAAAAGGTAGTACTCCCTCCAATTCATATTAATGTCCTCAAGTTTGTCTGGATTCGTATGTATCTAGTTAAATATTTAGACTAAATTGATTCGTATCTAGACAAAGTTGAGAAGACTAATATGAACCGGAGGGAGTATAATAATAGAAAAAAAATCAGGAGCTATAGGCCACTATAGAGAGTATTGTTCCAATATCTCGTTAACAACCTGCCGTAATCGGTAATAGTGATTGTGACGTAATGAAACTGAGGAAAAAAAACTGCTATTACGACCAACACGTATTTCATTGCAATACGAATCCATTTTTTGCAACAATATTTTTAACTAACATGACATGATAAAATTGTTGCAATATCTTGCCTGATATCACCACGATTGTTCGTTTTGTTGTAATACCTAGACTTTATTGCAACAAAATGACTAATACCCACGATGAAACATGATTGTCGCAATATTGCTACCATATTACAACGACGATCCACCTTGTTGCAATATGTGGCCTCTATTGCAACAAAAAGAGTACTTAAAGCGACAAACCAAAATTGTGGCAACAAGTAGGTCCTATTGCAGCAAACTTGATTTTTGTGGCGATATTGCATTTTATTGCAACAAAAGATAGTTGTAGCAATACATTTTGTTGCAATACACCGGAATCCTTGTAGTGACTTGCTTTGACCTTGCCATACCTCGGCTAACTCGGCCTTTATACCCCGGCGTGACCCTACCCGGGGGCATCCCCCAACATTAGTCCCTGAAGCTGGTATGGTCTTAGCTGCCTTAGCCGCTAAGGCCATAGCAGGTTCAAATTTACCGAGCCTCTTTGCTCCTTTTCCGAGTTATCTCAGTGATCCGGATTTCATGGGCTTATTTTCCCTTGGCACATTCTGAGTTTCCACTCGCTGGCCGGGTTACCGCATATTTATCCGGGTTGTCCTTCCTTCTCTTCTACGCTTCCCCACGTCCTACGTGGAGGGTAATCATTTCCTCGCCTCATTTTAAGGGCCAGCGCCAGTAACCACCGCAGTTACTGTCAGTGTTACTGCTGCGCCTATCACGTCGCGTCTGTTTCCTCGTAAACGGTAACACCACGTCACGTCGTGGGATCCTCTGCGCCCTGTGACCCTTCCTATGGCTGACCCGGATGATACACGACCACACCGCGCGGTCCTACCGCAGCAGACGATCCCACTACGCTCGCCAGTTTAATTTGGGCATAGTCCCCGGGTTTCATTTTCTTGTTTCTCCAATTTCTTGGCTCGGCTCGTGTCCACCTTGATTCGGTTTTGTGACTTACGAGTCCGAGGCTCGAAAATTGACTTAACAATACTGGGAAACTTTAGGCTTAGATCAAAATAATTCAGCGTAATAAAAATAAAACAGACATATGGTTAGTTCGAAAAATAAACATCGGCTCGATTAGGTTTTTCCCCTTAACCATTTTTCGTGTGTTATGCGATTTCAAACTTGTTCTCTTGCTTGCCATGAAGCCAATTCTTGTTGGACAACAGCAAGTCAAAGAGTTGGGGTTTTGGTGCTCACACATTACTAATCCGGATTAGGTAGAACCGACTTAAGCCAGCCGTCGTAAAAACGAAAATGCAAGACAAGTATCATTATTAAGGCAGTCCCCGAGTTACTGCTCGAGGTGCCAAGATTTCATTGATAAGCTCATTATCGGCATACATACCGACATATGAAAGACTCGGATACATACACTTCTTTGTCAAGTGTAGAACGGACGAAGTAGAGCTACATTCCATGGACGCTTAGACTCCTCGCCGGACCTGTCCGCCTTGTTCTTCTCCTGTGGATGTGCATCAATGAGATAGTAAGAGTCATTGTGCAAAGCTTTGCTTACAATGAAAGGCCCTTCCCATGGGGGTATAGTTTATGCATTCCAGCGGTACGTTGTACCAACCGGAGTACCAGATCTCCTTCCCGAAATACTCGGGGGTTTACTTTCCGGCTATGATAGCGTCGGAGATTTTGCTGATATATGGCGGATCTGGACAATGCCAATTCTCTCGCTTCTTCCAGCAGATCAACATCATTTTGCCGGGCTTCTCGCACTTCGGCTTCTGTGTATTGGGTGACCCTAGGCGAATCATGCTCTATGTCGGCTGGTAATACAGCTTCTGCCCCATATACCAGAAAAAATGGCGTATAGCCTGTTGATCGATTCGGAGTTGTTCTTAAACTCCACAACACCGCTGGTCGTTCTTCTATCCAGCACCCCACTGATCTTTGCAGTGGCTCAATGAGCCGGGGTTTTATCCCGGATAATACTAATCCGTTGGATCTTTCAACTTGCCCATTCGATGCGGGGTGTGCTACCGAGGCAACGTCCAGCCGGATCTTTTTATCTCGGCAGAATCGTGCAAATGCTCCTTCAGCAAAATTTGTGCCGTTATCAGTTATGATACTGTGTGGATAGCCATATCTCAGAATGATATCTTTGAGAAATGACACGGCCATAGCTCCATCACACTTTCTTATCGGCTTTACCTCAATCCATTTGGTGAATTTGTCCACCATTACCAAAATATGGGTCATGTTCCCTCTTGCTGGCTTAAACGGACTAACCATATCTAAGCACCATACAACAAAGGGCCAGGCAATTGGTATAGTCTTGAGTTCCGACACTGGCATATGTGTTTTGGCTGCATACCTCTGACACCCATTGCACTTTCTTACTAGATCTTCTGCTTGTTGCAAGGAACTTGGCCAGTAGAACCCATGCCGGAAAGCTTTTGCCACTAGGGCTCTGGATGAGGCGTGATGCCTACATTCCCCTTGATGTATATCCCGGAGGATGTCAAGCCCTTCTTCCGGGTCAACACATCGTTGGAGGACGTTTGTCACACTTCTTTTGTATAGTTCGGCATTGATAATTGTGTATGCCTTAGCGCGTCTTTGGGTCTGCCTGGAAAGCACTTCTTCACTGGGCAAAGTTCCATTTTTCAGGAATTGAAATATGGGCTACGCCCAAGCTGGTATAGCTTGCACTGGAAACATCTCCTCATCTATTTCCATTTGATCCACCGACATAACCTCATCCGGTCCGCGTGGTGCAGTCCCCGGGTCTTGCATAGCTGTCCCCGGGTTTCCTGAACCACTTCCCATGTCAATGTCCATGGGCACAGCTCCGGATTCAGGATCTGCCGGGATATAGATTGACTCGGATTCTGGGGATGGCCTGATAGATGGTTTTCTGAGGTGCTCTAGTGCTACACCTAGTGGAATTGCTTCCCTAGCTGATCCGAGTTTGGACAGTACATCGGCAGCCTCGTTTTCCAGCCGGGGTACGTGATGAAATTCGCATCCCTCGAAATATCCAGATACTTTCTGCACATGGAATCTGTACGAGGCCATGTTTGCATCCAAGGCATCCCATTGCCCCGAGACTTGCTAGACTACTAGATCTGAATCACCAAAGCATAGGATCTGACGTATTCCAATTTCCTTTGACACTTTGAGCCCATGCACAAGTGCTTCATACTCCGGAACATTATTCGATGCGGTGAAGTGGATCTGCAGCACATACTTCAGCTGGTCTTTCTTAGGTGAGGTAAGTACCACTCCGGCGCCTAACCCGGTTTTTGTTTTTGACCCGTCAAAATGCATCTTCCAGTAGTTTGGATTAGGCAGCGGTGGCTTGTACTGCATCTCGGCCCAATCTACGAAAAATTCGGCCACAGCCTGAGACTTGATCGCATCCCGTCTGTCGTACTACGGAGCATAAGGGGCTAGCTCAATTGCCCATTTTGCGATCCGACCGCTTGCGTCTTTGTTGCTCATTATCTCGGATATGGGAGATTCACATATCACTTTAATGGGGTGTTCTTCAAAATAGTGCTTCAGCTTCTTTGCTGCCATATACACTCCATACGCCACCTTCTGATAGTGCGGATAATTTTGTTTTGACGCAGACAGTACTTCGCTCAAGTAGTAGACCGGCCTTTGCACCGACTTACCTTCCTCGTCGCGCTCCACCACTATTACTGCACTTACAACTCTATTGGTTGCGGCTATGTAGAGCAACATTGGCTCCTTGGATAGTGGGGAGGCTAGCACCGGTGCGGTGGCTAACATTTTCTTTAACTGGGTAAAGGCTTCATTGGCCTGCGGCGTCCATACGAACTTGTCCGACTTTTTCATTAGTTGGTAGAGGGGCAAAGCCTTCTCTCCCAACCGACTTATAAACCGACTCAAGGATGCCAGGAAGCCCGTGAACTTCTGGACATCGTTGAGACACTTCGGCAGTTCCATTCGCTCTATGGCCCGGATTTTAGTTGGGTTAACTTCGATACCTCGGCTGGAGACGAGAAATCCGAGTAATTTTCCAGCCGGGACACCGAAGGTACACTTCTCCGAGTTAAGCTTCATCCGGAACCTCCTTAAGTTTGCGAATGTTTGCCGGATATCCTCAAGGAGCATTTTGCTTTCCTTGGTTTTTATAACCACATCATCAACATACACTTGCACACTTCGACCAATTTGATCATGTAAGCATTTTTGCATACATCTTTGGTACATCGCACCTGCATTACGTAAACCAAAGGGCATGGTGCGATAGCAATAAGCCCCATACGGGGTGATAAACGCAGTCTTTATTTGATCATCCGGGTTCAGAGGTATCTGGTGGAAACCAGAATATGCGTCTATGAAAGACAACAGTTCACACCTAGCAGTTGAATCTATGACCTGATCTATCCTTGGTAGTGGGAATGGATCTTTCGGACACGCCTTATTTAGGTTCGTGTAATCGATGCACATACGCCAAACCACTGCCACATTCGGATCATCCTTCTTCTTTTCCACCAGCACCGGATTAGATAGCTAATCCGGGTAAAGCACTTCCATGATAAACCCAGCTGCTAGGAGCCGAGCTATATCATCTCCAATGACTTTCCTCCTATCCTTGGCGAAGCGGCGGAGTGGTTGCTTCACTAGTTTCGCTCCGGGTCTCACATTCAAAGAGTGCTCGGCCAACTCCCTCGGAACGCCTTGCAAGTCCTGTGTGGACCAAGCAAAGATATCCCGATTCTCACGGAGGAAGTTGACGAGATCGCTTTCCTATTTGTCACTTAACCCGGCACCAATTGTTACGGTGCGCTCTGGAAATAGATCATCAACTGGCACCTTCTTTGTATCCTTTGTTGCTTGAAACGAGACACTTCCATGCGGGTTACTCAGCGCCGGCATATACTGCTGAGCGGATTGAGCCAATGCCGCCACCTCCTAGATCTTTCTCTTTTCCTGCGCAAGCACAAGTGACTCGGCCAGGTTAGACCCGGCTAACGCGCACTCAATGGAACGTCGGAAGTCACCAGCTATGGTAATCACTCCATTTGGCCCAGGCAGCTTCATCTTCAGGTAACTGATGTGAGTACTTGCCATGAACTTACTCAGAGCTGGCCTGCCGAGTAACGCGTGATATGCACTCTCCAAGTTAACAACCTCGAATTCCAAATTCTTAGTCCGGCAGTTATCTCTCGTGCCGAACAACACATCAACCCAGACCTTGCCAATGGGCTCACAAGAAATTCCTGGCAAAATACCATGAAACGTTGTCCTCGTGGCCTGGAGCATGTTCTCCATGATACCTAACTTACGCATTGTGTCCATGTACATGATATTGATGCTACTACCATTGTCGATCAACACCTTGGAAAACCTCACATTGATATTTGGCCCTATAAACGTTGGATCCAGTACCAACGCATATGAGCCAGGGCTGGGCATAAGCTTGGGGTGATCTCTGATGCTCCAGGTAACTTCCTGCTCCGACCAAGGCGTATACCTCGTCACCGCGGGTATTACCGCATTCACCTCCATATGTCGACGCTACAAACTTTTCCTGTCTGTCTCTTTCGTAGTGAACACACAGTAGCTCTGATGATGTTCTCTACTCATTTGTCTCCTCATTTCCGGGGTACCTTTGATCTGGCTGACGCTAATGCTCCACCTGTCGCACTGCTTCCCTTCTCTCATGGTTTTCATACCTCGGTGGACGGGGGTGACAACATCAATTGTTGTACGTCTGCTCCAGGGAGCAATTGCTGCCGGGGCAACTCCTGTCGAGGTTGATCGTTCTGAGGTGCCTGAGCATTCCCCGAGCTGTCTTGTACTATTTTCCTCATCCACTCACATTGGCGAGTTGTGTGATTCGCCGGGTTACTCGGATTTGGCGTGTGAAACTTGCACGGCTGATCCAACATTGCCTCATACGAATACCTCGGATGATCCTTCTTTTCTTGCCACTGTTTCTTTTGCTCTGGTGTCCAAGTTTTCTTGCCATCGTTCCTTGGGGTCCACTGCTGCCCTCCAGTTTTCTAGCGCTGATTGCTTCCTGATCCGGGCTGGTCTTGATTTATAGCTGCCACTTGATGCGAACTGTACCGGTAATCCGGCCTATCATCTCTCCTCTTGCCCCGGTAATCATTCCGCCGCGACGACCCGGCTCCATCTCGCTGGTAGTACTCTTCATTTGACTCGTATGGCATAAGCCTAGGTTGAGTCAGATCGCCCAGAGCATATGACTCAGCAATCCGGATCGTTTCTGCCAGTGTGGTTGACATATCTCTCTGCAGCCTTTGTCATAGCACGCTTGCATATCTGCATCCTTGAGGAAACCAAGCTATGGCATGTGACTCAATCACACCTTCACACGAGTTTCGCACATTGCACCACCGGGTCAGGAATTCCCTATCTGTTTCACCTGGCCTCTACTTACACATTGCAAGGGTCTGTGGTCTATTCGGCCTCTGGTATGTGCTTGAGAAATTGCTGACGAACATTTCCTCGAAATCTAGCCAGCAGTTGATACTGCCGGGTGGCAAATTGTTTAGCCACACCCTCGCGGGCCCTTCCAGCATCTGCGGCACATACCTCACAGCCCATCTCAAGTTGCCTGTAGCGATATTCACCGTTGTGGCGTAGTTGATCAACCAATCCTCTGGCTTAGTGCTACCGTCATATGTTTTTGGACCTCAGGGTAACTGGAAGTTCGGCACTGGTGGTTCGTTCATGATCCGGGGCCCAAAACACGCTGGACCCGGAGGACCTTGACGCTCAATTTGCTCCGACCTATAAAGCCGCTCCAGTTTGTACCTGGCATCGTCAGGCGTCAAGTTCCTTCCTCCCAACCTTGACCCTATCACATGATAGTCTGGCCTAGGGTATCCAGCATTTGCCATCTCCGAATCACCATCATTATACCTGTCTTGCTCCTGTGGAGCTGCCCTTTGTTGCATACCTCGGCCGGCACTTTGCCCTTGCCGCGGTATACTCCGCTGCTGCGGTTGACCTGCTCCCGTCGGGTTGCGCTGTCCGGCATTGCCGTTCACAGCGTTTCCCTGACCGTCATTGCCTTGGTCGCGGTTACCTCGGCCAGCTTCACCTCGGCTCACATTCCGTCGATCCTCATTTCCCTGCACAGCTTTTCCTTTCCCTGCCCTTGCCGGGTCATATGGGACTATCTGTTTGTTTCTCCTCGCCGAGGTAACTACTTCCTCCCCTCTTGGTTCACCATGGGGTGACGATGCAGCTCCGGCAGATTTCTCCGGGTTACCTACAGCTGAATGAACAATTTTGGATATGCCGGCTCTTCCCTGGTTAGCTCTGAGCAACTCTTCATTTTGCTTGTTCGCGATCCGAATCAACTCATTGACCCTTTCTTGCTGTCTTTGGCGGGCCTCACCCATCAAACCCTCTAGCTCGGATGCAGCTGCATCTGCGGCTCTGAGGTTCTTCGCCGGGGTACTATAGGTCGGCAGTCCTACGGACGGAGCATTTTCTGATTCCTCAACTCTAGTATCACCCTCTTTGTTCATTTCACTAATGAGGTTTCTGCCTTTTACTTTTACAACATCTATCTTGTTCGCTCTTGCGTACTCGCGCAGTGTCCTATTCAGTGACTCCTGAGCTGCGGCTATCTTTTTCACACCCTCTAACATTTTCCGCCTAGTCTCCTCCAACTCGGCCTGTGCCTGAGCCGGATCTACGACAGATGCTACTGGATTTGCTAAGCTATCCATAGCCGCCTGCAGTACATTCTCTGGCCTCTCTAGTGGAGGTCCTCTACTTTTCCTTGGTGCCTTAGGCGTTACCTCCGGATCTGGTGCTGGGTCTCTGCTTGCGCCTGCTCCTGGGGCGGTCATCATCACCTCGGCACGATCCGGGGAGCGAATGATACGGGCCCTGTGAACCACGCTAAGGGGTGGCTCGCCTCCTTCGACGACGTGCCGCGGATGAACGCACGACACATCAACAGCGACGTAGACCTTGTGCGCGCCGAGCTTGACGAAGACGCCGTTGCGCGGAAGAGGTCGCTTGCCGAAGCAGCCAGCATTGTCGCTGACAAAGTCCAGCGCTCCAAAGCGCTGAACAAGCCTGGAGACGATGCGTTCGCCGGTGCCGATAAGGTTTCCCGTCTGGATCTTCACTCCTGCTAGTGTAGCTAGCCCCACGGTGGGCGCCAACTGTCGTGGTGGTGTCACGGCAGATGCCATGTATAGGCTAAAGGTGGGACTAAATGCACTAGAGGAATCCAGGGAGGCATAGTGTGGTGATTCCACACACAGATGTTTGTATTCGATTCACTTCCAAGATTACAAGTGCTCCATGAGCTGTTTCGGGGAGAGGAGGAAGAAGGAACTCTCTTACTCTCGCCTCTAACAAGCCCTTAGGAACCAAGTAAAAAGAACCAGCCAACGGAACCCGAACCCTCTCCAGATCAACCCCTTCTACTGAGGCCCTAGCCCTCCTTATATAGGGGAGGCTAGGTCTCCAATTAGGGCATACGTGGAGGCATATTCCAAGGAATATGCCTTCTCCCAAAGTGGTAAGCCGACCGGGTCACTTTTGCCCAGCGTCATCCATGCAGAGGCTACGTGAGCCTCTGCGGCGCTCGCGTCACCCGACACAGGCATCGTCACCTTTGTCAGCCACGCCTCAGTGGTCCTGGCCTCTGTCTGCTTCGCTCACGCTCTACACACAGTGTCCAGCCTTTGACCAGCGAGATGCCTTCCTTCTCGCACAAGCTTGACATAACCCGAATCATGCCTGGTTGATCCGGCCACACCTGCACCTGCATACAAGTTAAATAACTCCCGCCGGCATATGATATAAGCTGGCCGGACCTCAGTTAGGCGGATATCCTCCGTTCCGGGTTACACCGTGATTCGGCCTGCCTTGAGGTGCCCCGGCCAGCACTTGCTTTGACCTTGCCATACCTCGGCTAACTCGGCCTTTATACCCCGGCGTGACCCTACCCGGGGGCATCCCCCCAACATGTGGTTTGTTTAGAAGAACACATGCAATGACTCTAGTTGTGGTTCATGAAACGAACACACATGCAATGACATTGGGGGATCCTTATGTGGTTTGTTTAGAAGAATAGACATGCAATGACACTGGTGGATCCTTATGTGGTTTGTGAGAAGAACAGACATGCAATGACACTGGTTGTGGTTCATGAGAAGAATACACATGCAATGACACTGGTGGATCCATGTGCGGTTTGTGAAAAGAACATACATGCAATCACACTAGGTAGATCCATGTATGGTTTGTGGAAAGAACAAACATGCAATGACTCTAGTTGTGGTTCATGAAAAGAACACACATGCAATGACACTGGTGGATCCATGTGTGGTTTGTGAAAAGAACAGACATGCAATCACCCTAGGTGGGTCCATCTGTGGTTTGTTTTGAAAAACACACATGCAATGACTCTAGTTGTGGTTCATGAAAACAACACGCATGCAATGACACTGGTGGATCCATGTGTGGTTCATGAAAAGAACAGACATGCAATGACACTGGTGGATCCATGTGTGGTTTGTTTTGAGGAACAGACATGCAATGACATTGGGTGTGGATCATGAAAAGAACAGACATGCAATGACACTGGTGGATCCATGTGTGGTTCATGAGAAGAACACACATCCAAATGACACTGGTGGATCCTTATGTGGTTCATGAGAAGAACAAACATGAAATAACACTAGTGGATCCTTATGTGGTTTGTTTAGAAGAGCACACATGCAATGACTCTAGCTTTCGTTCATGAAAACAACACACATGTAATGACACTGTTGTGTCCATGTGTGGTTTGTTAAAAGAACAGACATGCAATCACACTAGGTGGATCCAAGTGTGGTTTGTTTGGTAGAACACACATGCAATGACTCTAGTTGTGGTTCATGAAAATAACAGACATGCAATGACACTAGTAGATCCATGTGTGGTTCATAAAAAGAACAGACATGCAATGACACTGGTGGATCCTTATGTGGTTTGTTTAGAAGAACACACATGCAATGACACTAGGTGTGGTTCATGAAAAGGACATACATGCAATGACACTGGTGGATCCATGTGTGATTCATGGAAAGAACACACATGCAATGACACTGGTGGATCCTTATGTGGTTTGTTTGGAAGAACCCACATGCAATGACTCTAGCTGTGGTTCATGAAAAGAACACACATGCAATGACACTGGTGTATCCATGTGTGGTTCATGAGAAGAACACACATGTAATGACACTGGGTGTGGTTCATGAGAAGAACACACATGCAATGACACTGGTGGATCCTTATGTAGTTTGTTTAGAAGAACACACATGCAATGACTCTAGCTGTGGTTCATGAAAAGAACACACATGCAATCACACTGGTGGATCCATGTGTGGTTTGTGAAAAAAAAACTAACATGCAATGACTCTAGGTGGATCCATGTCTGGTTTGTTTAGAGGAACAGACATGCAATAACACTCGGTGTTGTTCATGAAAATAATAGACATGCAATGACACTTGTGGATCCTTATGTGGTTTGTTTAGAAGAACACACATGCAATGACTCTAGTTGTGGTTCATGAAAAGAACACACATGCAATGACACGGGGGATCATTATCTGGTTTGTTTAGAAGAATAGACATGCAATGACACTGGTGGATCCTTATGAGGTTTGTGAGAAGAACAGACATGCAATGACATTGGTTGTGGTTCATGAGAAGAACACACATGCAATGACACTGGTGGATCCATATGTGGTTTGTGAAAAGAACATACATGCAATCACACTAGGTGGATCCATGTATGGTTTGTGGAAAGAACAAACATGCAATCACTCTAGCAGTGGTTCATGAAAAGAACACACATGCAATGACATTGGTGGATCCATGTGTGGTTTGTGAAAAGAACAAACATGCAATCACACTAGGTGGATCCATGTGTGGTTTGCTTAGAAAAAAACACATGCAATGACTCTAGTTGTGGTTCATGAAAAGAACACGCATGCAATGACACTGGTGGATCCATGTGTGGTTCAGGAAAGAACAGACATGCAATGACACTGGTGGATCCATATGTGGTTTGTTTTGAGTAACAGACATGCAATGACACTGGGTGTGGTTCATGAAAATAACAGACATGCAATGACACTGGTGGATCCATGTGTGGTTCATGAGAAGAACACACATCCAATGTCACTGGTGGATCCTTATGTGGTTCATGAAAAGAACAGACATGCAATGACACTAGTGGATCCTTATGTGGTTTGTGAAAAGAACAGACATGTAATGACACTGGTGGATCCTTATGTGGTTCATGAGAAGAACGGACATGCAATGACACTGGTGGATCCTTATGTGGTTCATGAGAAGAACAAACATGCAATGACACTGGTGGATCCTTATGTGGTTTTTTAGAAGAACACACATGCAATGACTCTAGGTGTCGTTCATGAAAAGAACACACATGCAATGACACTGGTGTATCCATGTGTGGTTTGTGAAAAGAACAGACATGCAATCCCACTAGGTGGATCCATGTGTGGTTTGTTTAGAAGAACACACATGCAATGACTCTAGCTGTGGTTCATGAAAAGAACACACATGCAATGACACTGTTGGATCCATGTGTGGTTCATGAAAAGAACAGACATGCAATGACACTGGTGGATCCTTGTGTGGTTTGTTTAGAGGTACAAACATGCAGGTAAAGACAGAAATCTGTCAAAACAGACCAGCAGGTAAAGACAAAAAATTTCGAAGACCTTCTGTTGCTCAAATCAAAAAGTGTTGAACTAACGAAAGTTAGATAACAACCTGGGGCAGAAGAACAAAAATTCACGCCTGAAAAGGACACACAGAGATTTTACAAGAATCTTTATGGTGAAGCACATAAATCTGTTTCGGGACAACAACTTTCCCAATCATTACTTCTCTCTCATTAGAGGTTACTGTTGGCACAAAAGGCAAATAAAAAGGATAAGGAGTGGTTATTACTGAATTAATAACTTCCAAGACTCATCTAAAACTTTTGGGTTATCTCCCAATAAGTACTTTTCTTTAACGCCTTTAAGTTAGGCATGATAGTTTGAGAAGATGCTCACATAAGAAATATGAATTGAAGTAAAAGAGAGCATGAAGAAGCAAATTCAAAGCACATTAAAGTCTAACCCACTTCCTATGCATAGGAATCTTGCAAAGAAACAAGTCATGAAAGCACAAAGCAACAAGCATAGGAATGCAAAACAAGTGCAACTTCAAAATTTTCAACATAAAGAGGGGAAACTTAATATTATTGAGATGAATAAAACCATGTTTCCCTCTCTCATAATAACTTTCAATAGCATTATGAATAAAATTAACAATATAACAATTACATAAACCATTCTTATCATGAGCCACATGCATATAATAATTATTACTCTCCACATAAGCATAGTCATTCTTATTAATTATGGTGGGAGCAAATTCAACAAAATAGCTATCATTATTATTCTCATCACCATAATCATCAAATATAGGAGGCATATTGTAATCATTAATTTTCTCCTCAATAGTAGGTGGATTGAGAATACCATATTCATCATTGTAATCATCATATATTGGAGGTTTGGTATCGTCATAAGAAATAAAATAGCTATCTTCCAAAGCTGGGGAACTAAAAAGATCATTTTCAGAAAAACTAGCTTCCCCAAACTTAGACATTTCCATAGCATTAGCAATAATGGTGTCCAAAGAATTCATACTAACAACATTGCTATTAGCATGCAAATAAAGTTCCATAGGTTTTTTAATTTTCTCTTCAAACACTTCATGTCCTAACTCAAGATAAATACTATAAAGCTCTCTCATTTTTTTAATAAAAACAAGAAACAAAAAGACAAAATTGCAGAATCTAAAGGAAATAACTTCGAGCACTCACACCGGAGGATGTGAGTACCTTTTACCTTACCTCCCCGGCAACGGCGCCAGAAAATAACTTGATGTCTACGCACTTCTATTCTTGTAGACAGTTGTTGGGCCTCCAAGTGCAAAGGTTTGTAGAACAGCAGCAATTTTTCCCTTAAGTGGATCACCCAAGGTTTATCGAACTCAGGGAGGAAGTGGTTAAAGGTATCCCCTCTCAAGCAACCCTGCAATCAAGATACAAGAAGTCTCTTGTGTCCCCAACACACCCAATACACTTGTTAGGTGTATAGGTGCACTAGTTCGGCGAAGAGATAGTGAAATACAAATGGTATGGATAATTATAAGTGGTAACGGTGATAGAAAATAGCTTGCTGGTGTGTGGTTGACGTGGGAAAAGACTAAAGGCAAACTGAAATAAAGATGGAAGCTAGGAAACATGTAACCGATCTAATTGCAAATGGCGTATCAATGCTTAGAAACATGGCCTAGGGATCATACTTTCACTAGTGAACACTCATATAAATATATTATCTTCATGATACTACCCTGAACTACTCTCCGGTTGGACACTCTAATCGTTGGTAGGGCTATAACAGCACACCTCAAAGTAAAACTTTCCCATCTAGATAACCCCACACTGTCACCTTGAGCACTAGATGGTTCCAACAAACACCACAATTTCATAAAGACATCCAACTCCAAATATAACTCATAACAAGTATTTGTAATCTCTAGCCTAAGTGCCACCATGGTGTGCACGCTGTCACTTTTACACACATGTGGAGAGCAGAGATCTATTAAAGCACTTGAGTAGCAAGGTAGATCTATAGATTACAAGCTCATGATCTCAATAAGATCATGCATAGAGAGAGATAAACACATAGCTATTGGTAGAACCCTTAGCCTCGAGGAAGAACTACTCCCTCATCATCATGGGAATCAGCAACGGTGATGGAGACGGTGGTGGAGATCGATGGAGATGGCTCCAGGGGAACTTCCCCGTCCCGACAGGGTGCCGGAACAGAAACTTTCTGTCCCCCGAATCTCCCCTTCGGTGGCGGCGGTGCTGCGGAACTTTTCGTGGATTTCTGATTGACGACTTAGGGTTTTTGCATCAGGAGGCTCTTATAGGCGAGAGGGGAGACCGAGGGGGTGCCAGAAGGGCCCACACCACCCCCTGGCGTGGCCTGGCCTGGCCCGCGCCACCAGGTGGTGTGGCCATCCCCTGGCCCCTCTCTGTCTCATCTTATGGCTCCGTGAGTCTTCCGGTAAAATATCGACTTTGGCTTTTGTCTGGTCCAATTCCGAGAATATTGATTTTCTGACTTTCGTAGAACCAAAAACAGCAGAAAACAGGCAGCTGGCACTGTGGCTCTTGTTAATAGGTTAGTCCAAGAAATCATATGAAAAGTACTCCAAAGTGTGGACAAAACATAAGAAAGTAGATAAAACCAAGCATGGAACATGAAAAATTATAGATACATTTGCAATGTATCAACATGCAATGTCTCTAACTGTGGTTAATGAAAAGAGCAGACATGCAATCACACTGGTGGATCCATGTGTGGTTTATGAGAAGAACACACATCCAATGAACTCTAGTGGATCTATATTGGCATAATTTGATGTATGCCACGATGTATTTCATTGTACAAGACACTTTCCATTTTTATACTACTCAGTTTTGCCCTTGGTTTTATGTGGTACTACTTAGTTTTGCTCCCCTCTCTCTATCTTTCGTAGAAGCCCAAACCTGTGCTCACCCTGTCTGCTACTCCTTGATTGGTTGTCACAGTTGTCACGCGGATCGTGCGCACCAACTATGCGATCCAACGATGATCATTGCACACGTTGTGCCCTTCACAGTACAGCGTGAGACAGCACGGACGTCTCCCTCAGCGAGACTTTTACAGGAAGGAACACGTGTCGTCCATGGAAAAAGTCGTCGACCGGTCATGTCAAGTTTAATCAAGTCTGAAAAGCCTACTACTGCTACTACAACACATGCACAGGGCAACGGGGTCATCGAGTGCACGGTTGTCGACGGGACGCTGCAATTTATTGCCACTTGATTTTAATAAGACATATCCCATTTTTCCGCAGCGCTCTCAATCTCACTTCCAACTGGGCCCTACCGCTAGTAACTTCCATGAGTTAAGGGCCCCCCTCGAGTAGATCTAACGTTGCTAGAAATTGGTTTCGTGCCACTTGCATGCAGTGGAATCGAGGTCTTCCATGAGCGTGTTTTCAATGCAGCTCTAAAGTGGAGATCGTGGCTGTTTCAAAAAAAGGGAACCCAAAAAAAGGGTGGAGATCGTGGTAGCCCCCCACCCCCCCGCCCACCACACATGTCCACTCGAGGACTACGAACGGTCCGGTGTTTATAACCCCCCTCGACCTTCTTCTTTCATGAGCTCGTGTCATTTTCCCCCCGTCTGCCTAGTCCCAAGACCCCAATCTACACCTACCGCACGCGCCGAAGCTCCCTATCGCTTGCACTACCTCCTTCCCTTGGTGCTCCATGAAGCGTACGCGTGGAGACGAGCCTGAGGTGAAGCTAGTTGAAGGCGCAGCAGCAGATGGCTTGGTCGTCGCCAAGCAGGCGCAGGCGTCTTCTCCGGGCATGAACGTCGCTCGTCGCTGCACCGTCGAGGGTGCAAGCTCATCCGTCCAGCCAGTAGCCGTCGCCGCCGAGCAGCAGGTGGTAGCCATCATCGCCGAGCAGCAGGTAGTAGCCGTCGCCGCCGAGCAGCAGGTGGCCGACAACGTCGTGGCCAACAACGTCGTGGTGCCAGCGGCAGATCTAGATGGGGGGCAGGTGGCAGGCGGAGGCAATCCGGTGCTCTACATCAACAACCCCATGGCCGTACAAGAGATCTTAGACGCAATCGCGGAGAATGACGAGTTCGAGGAGGAGGTCCCTGATGAGGGTCCGAGGTACTACATTGCTAGCTTCTCTAGTCGCAGCCACAGTTTTCACTGTTCATACATAGGATTTGCTCAATCGTGTACACATTCTTTTGCTCTTGAAGTAGGGTAGTATATATATGGTTCGATCGGTGATTGATGCATCTGCCATCTAGTCACAAAACCCCAATCTACTCATCTGCCATCTAGCTGAGTTTGCTAGTTGAGTGTTGATTTTGATACACAGCAGGCCTATAACATTACATTTCAATTCCTTACTGAGCCCAATGATTCAATTTTGCCCCAAAATAGTGCAAGAGCATCTGATGGTGTCATTTTCTTAGGGATGGTTAGTGAACCTCAGGCAGCAATGCACATAAATAATATAGGTTGTGCTGTTGGTATTTTGGTTCTCCGAGTCCATCGCTGAAAAAAATGAGGCCCTAATTTTTTTCTCATATGGAACCTATATATATGATCTTTGTATTGTTTCTGATCTATGAATGTTTTGTATGATGCATATGTATATCCCTGAATATTGTTTTGTACGATTACATTTCAATTTCTTATTGTGGCTAATGATTCACATTTGCCCCAAAGAGAGGCAGACACATTGGTGTCAGATTTTTCAGGGATGAGTGAGCGAACCTGGGCCATGTACAAGATCAATATAAGCTGTGTAATTGTTACTTGGTTCTCTTATGCCATCTCTGTAGAAACTTATGAGGCCGCAATCTTTATTCTACATTCATAGAACTATGATATTTGAATTATCTATTCCATGCATTCATAGTGTATAAGAATTACATTTTAGTTTGTCACCGAGGCCGATGATTGAAATTTTCCCCAAAAGAGTTCAAGGGGAGACACATATGATGGTGTCGTGTTTTAGGGATGGGTTGGTGAATCTGAGGCAGCAATGCACACAAACAATATAGGTTGTGTTGTTGGTACTTTGGTTCTCCAACTCCATCTCTGAAACAAATTATGAGGCCCTTGATTTATTCTCATATGGAACTACATATATGATCCTTGATTTGTTTCTGATCTTTTAATGATTAGTATGATGCATATGTATATGAATGGTTTTGATCATAAGTACTTTTAACATGTACCTGAAGATTAATTGTTTGGTTTTTTTATTTATAATTACAATATTTAGGCTTGTTTTTGTACCTAACTATGTATATCCCTGAATATTGTTTTGTACGATTACATTTCAATTTCTTATTATGGCCAATAATTCAAATTTGCCCCAAAGAGAGGCAGACACATTAGTGTCATATTTTTTCAGGGATGAGTTAGCGAACCTGGGGCCATGTACAAGATCAATATAAGCTATGAAAGTGTTACTTGGTTCGCTTACGCCATCCCTGTAGAAACTTATGAGGCTGCAATCTTTATTCTACATTCATAGAACTATGATATTCGAATTATCTATTCCATGCATTCATAGTGTATAAGAATTACATTTTAGTTTGTCACCGAGGCCGATGATTGAAATTTGCCCCAAAAGAGTTCAAGGGGAGACACGTATGATGGTGTCGTGTTTTAGGGATGGGTTGGTGAACCTGAGGCAGCAATACACACAAACAATATAGGTTGTGCTGTTGGTACTTTGGTTCGCCAACTCCATCTCTGAAACAAATTATGAGGCCCTAGATTTATTGTCATATGGAACTACATATATGATCTTTGAATTGTTTCTAATATTTTAATGATTGGTATGATGCATATGTATATGAATGGTTTTGATCATAAGTATTTTTAACATGTACCTGAAGATTAATTGTTTGGTTTTTTATTTATAATTACAATATTTAGGCTTGTTTTGTACCTGACTATGTATATCTCTGAATAATGTTTTGTACGATTACATTTCAATTTCTTATTGTGGCCAATGATTCAAATTTGTCCCAAAAGAGAGGCAAACACATTGGTGTCATATTTTTGCAGGGATGAGTTAGTGAACCTAGGGCGATGTAAAACTACATTACAGGTTGTGTAATTGTTACTTGGTTCACTGACTCCATCCCTGAAGAAACTTATGAGGCCCCTAGATTTATCCTACATTCACTCTGATGCAATTATTTGTCATTGTGTTGATATGAAATGATATATGAACCGATCAAACTATTGCTGAGATGCTTTATCTTTGATATCCACGGATATATTGTCTTACATATACATGTTGTCAATTCTTGAGTTGTAATACAATTCAATCGTATGTATGAGTTCTAAGTTATGTTCTTAAAAATCAACAGGAGGATGATGATGAAGTGGACGATAACAAGGTATCCAGGGACAACAAGAGCCGCTACATGCTGAGGCGGTTACAGTGTGGGCTAATCCGTTTCCACCGTAGGGGGAGACTGTTTTGCCCATTCTGTGGCAGAGCAATCAAAGTGGACCTCAACAGCATGATCCAGCATGCGGAGGGCGTTGGCAGAGGCGGAGGCAGAAGCCATAGGCCGATTACCTTGGCGCGGTACGCAGCCTACGGCAAATTCCCCCGGGAGTATGTCAGGATTGGCATGTATCCCATCGACTAGGACGTCGCTGCCTCCTGCTGAAAAACCCCTGCCCTGCTAGGCGTCTCTGTGTCCCGGCCTCCTGTGCCGCCCCTGCTTTTATTTTGTTTTAGTTAATTATTACCTGTGTGTGGCATGTGAGACAATATATCCGTGGTGTCTCTGGTGAACCTTCTATATTAATCTACTCCTTTATATGGAGTGCCTTAAAATTTCTAGTGTTCAACAATGTTACTGATCATTCTCATGCACACTACAAAATATTTCTAGTGCTCGATTATATTATAATTGTCAAGGAATACATCAACAAGTTAAATTGGACGAAATTGTATATTGAAGTAACTAAATGATCTCACATTGGTGGTGGACGTTGGCAAAAGCTGAAGGCATCAGCCGAAGACCTTGGAGCAGCATGCAGTCTTCAGCAAATTCCTTGCAGGTTAAACAACGGGTTGCCGCCGCCTAGCTCCGAAATCGCTTACAGGTCCAACATGACAGAACTTGAGCTACCACAGAGACCTCAGCAGAGGTGGCAGAATTGGTGCGAGTGCAACCACGGCGACGGCGAGCTCGGATTCTAGAGGAGGAAAACAGAACCGAGCATGGTCGACATGGTGACAGATCTCACCGGGAACCAATTCTCATCCCCGCACCATGCCATGGGTGCGTCCATGGTGAGGGCGAGCTCCGACTCGGGATGGGGAGGAGAGCGGGGCCGAGCAGGTTCGTCACGTCCCAGCTCTGCACCATGGCCGCGACCACAGATTGCCGCTCCAGGGAAGAAGAAGACGCGTAATGGATGCAGGCGCCAATGCTGCAAGCCTACAGGGAGGAGAGCTGGGCCGAGCAGGTTCGTCCGTATCCCAGCTCCGCGCCATGGCTGCGATGCCCCACAGGTTGCCGCTCCGGGGAAGAAGAAGATGCGTAATGGATACAGGCGCCAACGCTGCAAGCCTAATTGACACCTAAGCGACAGGAGCGACATAACAGCGAGAACTGACAGGGGGCCCAACTTGACGGCCATTAGCCTGATTTTTTGTATTGAAACATAAAGTTGAATTCGTGCCAAAAAAAAGCCCTCTGAGTATTTGGCACACCAACTATAATCATCCCAGTTGATTTCAGGGAACTTGGATACCGCGTTGCCTGGGCGCACCAACTTTTGGGACGCAAAATGATATTCTCGGTATACCGGGGGCTATAAATGTCCCGCTACGGGTATATGATGGCTCTGAAATATAGCCATCTACATCCATATTTAAACTGGATATTATTCATACTTATGATGAAATATCTCTCTAAACCCTGCCACTAATGCCTAATATTTAGAGGGGTATGCAATCCTTTTTTTATATTTTTCCTGCGTAGATAATGTCGTTTGAAGATGGGAATTACTACATTACAGTCAAAGATACGAGATTTCCAACAACCAAAAGAAACCAGGAGCTGTAAAGCGGAGGCAGACGCTTTAACGACCAACTATACGACCGGAGCAAAATTCCGGCCGTATAGCTCCGGTCATATAGTTGGCGCCGCCACCGTTAGGTCAAACAGAACAAATTTCATGAATGGACCCCTATATAAAGAAGCCTCAGGCGATGAGAAACAAACCAGACCTCGCCAAAAAGTCTCTGCCATAGATCACCAGCCGCCTCCAGATCTCAAAACCGTTCTCCATCTCCATAGCCATATTCCACCACTTGTAATAGTAGAGCTCTTCTTTGATTGGCGACATTGTAAGACTATTGCTATCAATCTTATGATTTTTATTATAATGTTTGTGATTGTTGATCTCATCTCTATGTGTGAGTAATTCTCCTTGGGCTAAGGGCTTCGGCCTAGCCATGTAGCGATTGTGCATGTTATTTATCATAGATGGGATCGTGTATTAGTTTGTATGAAATGATGATTATTGTATCCTCTCTTGCCTCAATCCAAGGACTTGTCAGATACCCAAGACCCCGAGGGTTGAGCCAGGTATAGGGAGTATGAGTAATGACTGATCTGCAGGTTGGGAACCCCGGTGATAGAAGGGGTAGTACGGCTGTATGTGGGAGATTTGCTTGGGATTAACGGTGACATCACTATGCATATCATTAGTTCTCTTTCTTCTATGGATAAGACTAGTAGGTTATTGCTATAAGCGTTTGTGGAGGCAATAGCAATTATGGATGCACTGCCCACATATAATTTATCTTGCTCTAACAAGTACATGCATACTTTATTTCTATCTTTTATTCCCATCAGATGTTTTTGCACAGCTACAGGTGAAACCGAACACCCTAGGCTCCCTCTCTCTCCATCATCGACAACAACAAAAAGACGCAAGCTATTGGTCTTGTAAAAACATAAAAGGAATTCTAAAAATCCCGGAGGTCCGTTAAAGTAGCTTCACTACACATTCGCTTCCTGAGGATTCGATAACCTAGGTCTACTAGGGAAAAAGAAGCTATATTACATTCGTAATCCGGATCGAAGGTATCAAACCTTTTTCTAGCATCGTTGTCAGGGAAGCAATACCTACCCTGGTGAGGTTATTAGGAACCTTCCTAGTTTTAATTCTTGTTTTTAATTTTGTTAGTTTACTTTCAGTCTTTATTTGATAAACCAAAAAAATTAGTTAACCTTTAAAGTCTTGCTTTTACTACTATAATTCTTTGTTTAAGAAAACCCAAAAACATAGGAAATATGGCTGAAAAGAAGCTTGGGGAGTTTGCTACCCCCAACAATGATTATTTGCGTACTCCTATTACTCAGCCAACAATTGCTGCTGATGACTATGAAATTAAGCCCCATTATTTAAGCTTGGTTCAACAGAATCAATTTGGAGGCTCTACTATTAAAGACGCAGGTATGCACTTGAATACTTTCACTGAAATATGCGATATGATATGTATAAAAGACGTTTGACCCTGATGCGGTCAAATTGCGTCTATTTCCTTTATCTCTAAGAGGGAGAGCAAAAGAATGGTTGCTATCTTGGCCTAGAAATACTATTACATCATGGGTGGGATGTACTTCTTTATTTATGACTAAATTTTTCCCACCTGCAAAGACTATGCAACTCCGATCTAATATTACTGGCTTTAGACAGGAAGAGCGTGAGCCACTAGCACTTGCATGGGAGAGGATGAAAGAATGCTTCAGAAACTATCCTAGTCATGGGATGGAAGATTGGTTAATCCTCCATTTATTTTATAATGCTCTTAATCATGTGTCTAAGTCTATGCTTGATATTGTAGCTAGAGGAACGTTTATGGGTAAACATATTACCGAAGCAAAGCAGCTGTTAGACAATATGCAAGACAACCATGCTCAATGGCATGTTGATAGATCAAACATGAAGACGGTGAACTCCATCTCACCACAAGAAAATGAAGAACTCAATGCTAAGTTGGATGAGCTCATATTAGCCGTAAAAGATAAGGAAACCCAGGTAAGAGCTACCCCTGAAATGTTTATTGAAGAAATAGATTTCATAGCTCATAATGATTATAACCCTACTTGGAAGAAGAATTATAATCCTAATTTTCAGAAACACTATTCTAGTCCTGCAGGTAATCCTAATAATAATATGGGAACTAGTAATGGTAGTCTCCAAGAAACACTTAAGTCTTTTATAGGCTCACAAAATGAACAAAACAATATTCTTGTTAAAATAACAGAGAACCATGATGCTATACTTGGTAAATTATCTAACCAAGTTGTTAGTTTGAGAAATGATTTGCAGGCCCTCCAAGAAAGGACGAGGATCATTGAGGCACAGCTAGGTAAGATAGCCGAGAGTCAAACTCTCATTCTAGCTAAATTTGTAGGTAAAGCTGAGCCCAATCTTGTAGAAGAACTCAAAATGATGGGGATCCAAAGGGAGGAGCCTGAAGAACTTGACTATAGTAATGCCCTTTCACCAAGATGCACCATCGAAGACCTCGTAAAGAGGATCAACGTCAAAATTCCGGTAAGTGAAGGCGACGATGAAGCCATGTATCAACACTTTGTTGATCAAGTAGCAATTAAGGTACGCGAGCTTGAAGAGGAATACAAGAAAATCGCTGAAAAGTTACATGTTAAACTAGATGACATATTTGAGCCTACTATTAAGATTAAAATTGGAACCAATGAGTTAGCTGCACTTTGTGATCTAGGTGCAAGCGTCTCACAAATTCCAAAGAGTCTTTTTAACAAGTTAAATCTTGGCTCCTTTGAAATCACTGAATTAAAATTGCATCTAGCAGATTCTACCTACAAACAAGCTATAGGAATTAAGGAGAACACTTTAGTTTACATTAAAGGTTGTCCTGCTCTAATTGACTTCGTTATTGTTGACATGCCTGAAGATACTGTTTCTCCTATTATATTAGGCTGTCCTTTCTTAAGAACTATTAAGGCTTTGATTAACCTCCATGAAGGGAACGTGAAGCTACAATTGCCTTCGCGGGATCCTTTTGTTATTCATTTCCCTAGGAAGAAGAAAGCCAAGCATGATGAAAAGGAGGCCATCACTTTGAAGGCCAATTACTTTGGAGTGGGTGTTCCACTCATCTAGCCCAAGTGAGTATCGTCAAGGTCAAGCTATTGACCGTAAAAGAGCGCTCCATGGGAGGCAACCCATGATAAATAAAGGTTTGAGTTAAGTTTTTAGTTTTAGTTTTAGTTTATGTTTAATAAAGAGTGCTAGAAAACTCCATTTAAGGAAAATAAGTTTGATAGTACTTAAAATTCTGCCACATACATGCTGTTGTTGGTCGACAATATTTACTATCAATTTTCTATCGTAAACAAGGTATATCGCTAAGTTATAGGAAAATAAGCAATTTTCGAAGAAACATAATTTTTTTGATGCACACAGAGAGTTTAACGACCAACTATATGGCGGGAATAAAACTCTGGCCATATAGGTCCGGTCGTATAGATATCTTTGCCATCGACAATTTTTCTTTAAAATGTACTGAGAGTTTAATGACCAACTATACGGCGGGAATGAAAAATCCGGCCGTATAACTCCGGTCGTATAGATATCGGTGCCTCCGTACGAATTCTTTTCTAATGTACTGGGAGTTTACCAACCAACTATATGGCGGGAATGAAAATTCCGGCTGTATAGTTCCGGTCGTATAGATATCGATGCCTTTGTATATTTTCTTTCCCAAGGACAGACAGTTTGACAACCAACTATACGGCGGGACCATACTGTTCCGGCCGTATAGTTCTAGCCGTATAGCTGTGCCACCAGGAGGAAACCCTAAATTTTTGACAGAAGGCCAACTATATGGCGGGAACATAATGTTCCGGGCGTATAGTTGCACCCGTATAGTTGTGTCCGACCACAAAATCGCACGGGAAGGTACCTCCAAGTCCAAAACTTCAATCCTTTTTCTCTCTTCTACCTCCAAACTCTCTCAAAACCTCAAGAGATCTTCATCTCTACTCAATTTCGCTCGATTTCCTCGCACACAAGTGACCTACGGTATGTTTCTCCCCCGATCCTCCAATTACTTTTTGCAAATTCATCTTAGATCTATTGTCATTATCAATCTAGGGTGAGACCTACTATGAACCAATTTCCATGATTTTCTTGCCTAGATTATTATTTTGAGGAGATTCTTTAGTGTGCTATGATGAGGAATATGATGCACTTACTATTGTTGGATCAAAATGTTTTATTTTTGTGTTTCTTCAATGTTTTAGATGATGAACACAAGGAGCCAAACTCGTGCTCGTGCCACCACTAGCGCTTCTCAGGCTGCCGCTCAAGAACGCATGGGGATACGGTTCAAGGATGAGCCCCAACGTGATTGCTTCAACAGGATCAAGAACCGCGAAGAGAAGGCCACCAAATGGGCTTGCCCCATTATATTGAACCAACTCGGTATTTCTGATGACTTCAATTTACTTTGCAATAGAGCTGGCCTGTAAAACTTTGTGTACAATGATGTGCCTACTTATCGCCGCTTAACCATTGAATTTCTAAGTTCGTTGCAAAGCACCGTTAAACAATGGCAAGGAGAGGACACTATTTCTTTCTGACTGATGAACAACAACTACACTTTAACATTAGATGAATGGTGCACATGTTTTAATTTGCCAAACAATGATGTTCATGCCTTACACGCATCCTTTATTGGCTTAGAACCTACCCTGAACAATACTATAATGGAATGAGTTTCACTAGTAGAGTGAACAAGGGGAAGAATATTCAACATCCTGCAATTCGCTATTTGTTCTATGTTATTGCTAACACCTTGCAGGCATGTAATGAGTTCATGAGACTCAACAAGGAGGACATCCTAGTCCTCGCAAAGGCTGCTTACATCAACTGTGGCTTGTCACTCAACTTGGGCGCCATCCTTGTGCGCTACCTGGAGCACCATGCCTCCCAAAGCCAAGGACCAATCACAGGTGGAGGCATCATCACCGTGATTGCCACAACCCTAGGCATTGACCTAGGTGAGTTGCAACCCGTGGTAGGTGAGACACGTGTTAGTTTCTCCACCTTGAAAGATTGTGGAATGCTCACTAGGATACGTGGTGTTTATTATCTACATATTGCTGGAGCTAGGAATTTCTACCCCGCTCCTTTGCTTAATGGTCTTTTCTCTATCGAGGAAGGATGTTTGCTATATGACTTGCAGGTTGAGCAACACCAAACCGAGGAGGAGATTCCGGAAGAGGACGAGGACCAAGAAGAGGAGCAAGAAGTTCCTTACCAAGAGGAGCAGCCACAAACCCAGTTCGCCGCATACCGAGATTTCCATGGACTTGGAGGGACTGTGGAGAGGATGCATAACCTCTTTTTTAACCTCCGAGAATCAACTAGTAACCTCTCAACTCAATTCACGAACTGGAGTAACGACTTTTTCCTGCCACCACAATGATTGAAGGGCTTGCAAAAGCCTAAGCTTGGGGAAGTTTCCTCATGTATCTTTATTTGGCGTTTATTTGCTTTTATTTCGAGGTTGTGTTTCTTTATTTGAGTTTATAAGCACTCGTGTTGGTTTCCCCAACACTTTATTTTCTAGTTCTTTCTATTTTCTTTCGAGATTTTTGAGACAAGCTTTGCCGCCAATTTTCTATTCTTTAAAATTCCCTCTCTTAAAAAACCACAAAAATATTTCTCCATTTTTCCTTATTTTCCCTTTTTCTTTTTCTTTCCTCCTCGAGGTTTTCATATGTTTGCAGGAGAGTGATCGACTTCGAGTTTCCAAGAAACAAATAAAAAAGGAAGAGATAAGTGGAACCAAACATGAGAGGTATGCCTTATGACTCCCCACTTTTGAAGTTTGAGAAATCCATGCTAGTTAGTAGTAAATCTTGAGGTATTATATTGGTGGAGTGAGTCTTTGTATTGTAATAAAAAAATTCATTTGCATGGGTATTTAATTGGGTACATTTTGTTCTAGCTCTCATAATTAACCAAGTCTTACCGAAAAATTGCTAAACAATCGTAATAATAAAAAGTCTCACAAATGAAGGCTTGGGTGTTGTAGTGCTTAGTCTTGAAGGTTTATTTCTAGAGACACTCAACACCACTGAAAATGTTGATTGACTTGATAGCTCTCTTTGAAAGGATTTGTTTGATTGAATTAATGTTTAGCGGTTTTTGTGAGCATGCCAAAGTTTGACTTGTTAATCGTAAGAATGCTATAGCTTTATGAGTGTCAAACTTTATGGGATGCCAACAACTCCGCTGGCCTACAAACGATCTTCATGGAGGAGACTCCTAGATTTCGGCTATGAGTTGAATTAAACACTTGTAGTAGCAATGCTATAGTGGGTAAGATTCTTGGCACTCATGGGTAGCTGTAATCATGATAGAATCACTCCTCTAGCTATTATCAGTAATCATTATGCAAAAGGAACAAAAACCTTAGTGATGCCATGAGTGTCCATCACAGCCTGATAAAATAATAAAAATCTTTGGCATGCTCTTAATTACTTAAAAACTGAAATTCTTGAAGGACAATGAATAGAAAAGTAGTGCTTAAAAGTCTTGATTTATTGATGTGGGAGAATTGAGATACTCTAGTGTATATGCTTTTCATGAAAACTCTCACACTCTTAATTTACATGATTATACTTTCTTGTTCGAAGGCAAGCCTATGAGTCGATTACATGACATGGAATAAAGCTTATTCATTTGAATCATCCATTCTAACAATAATTTTGCTACACTATAAGGACGCATAAAACCCGTATGATATGCTTGCCATTACTCTATCTATGCTGAAGTTTTTCAGATTTATGAAATGGAAGAAACATGAGACTACCAATCATGAGTAAGATCACCATCTCGTTATTTCAGTTTAAATGCTGAGTTCCTTTTTTATTTTGGTTTTCTTGCTCGGGGACGATAAAGTATAAGCTTGGGGAGGTTGATGGCTCTGAAATATAGCCAGCTACGTCCAAATTTAAACTGGATATTATTCATACTTATGATGAAATATCTCTCTAAACCCTGTCACTAATGCCTAATATTCAGAGGGGTATGCAATCCTTTCTTTTATATTTTTCATGCGCGGATAATGTCGTTTTAAGATGGGAATCACTACATTAAAGTCAAAGATATGGAATTTCCAACAACTAGAAAAAACCAGGAGCCGTAAAGCGGAGGCATACGCTTTAACGACCAACTATACATCCGGAGCAAAATTCCGGCCGTATAGCTCCAGTCGTATAGTTGGCGCCACCACCGTTGGGTCAAACAGAACAACTTTTGTGAAGGGACCCCTATATAAAGAAGCCTCGGGCGACGAGAAACAAGCCATACCTCGCCAAAAAGTCTTTGCCACGGATCACCAGCCGCCTCCAGATCTCAAAACCCTTCTCCATCTCCATAGCCATATTCCACCACTTGTAATAGTAGATCTCTTCTTTGATTGGTAACATTGTAAGACTATTGCTATCAATCTTATGATTTTCATTACAATATTTGTGATTGTTGATCTCATCTCTATGTGTGAGTAATTCTACTTGGGCTAAGGGCTTCGGCCTAGCCATGTAGCGATTGTGCATGTTATTTATCATAGATGGGATCGTGTATTAGTTTGAATGACATGATGATTATTGTATCCTCTCTTGCCTCAATCCAAGGACTTGTTAGGTACCCAAGACCCCGAGGGTTGAGTTAGGTATAGGGAGTATGAGTAATGACTGGTCTGCAGGTTGCGAATCCCAGCGACAGAAGGGGTAGTACGGTTGTATGTGAGGGATTTTCTTGGGATTAACAGTGACATCACTATGCATATCATTAGTTCTCTTTCTTCTATGGATGAGACTAGTAGGTTATTGCTATAAGAGGTTGCGGAGGCAATAGCAATTATGGATGCACTACCCACATATAATTTATCTTTCTCTAACAAGTACATGCATACTTTATTTCTATCTTTTATTCCCATCAGATGTTTTTGCACAGCTACAGGTGAAACCGAACACCCTAGGCCCCCTCTCTCTCCATCATCGACAACAACAAAAAGACGCAAGCTATTGGTCCGGTGAAAATAGAAAAGGAATTCTAAAACTCCCGAAGGTCCGTTAAAGTAACTTAACTTCGCATTCGCTTCCCGAGGATTCGATAACCTAGGTCTACTAGGGAAAAAGAAGCTATACTACATCCGTAATCCGGATCGAAGGTATCAGTATACTGGGGGCTAGAATGTGCCACATGGTCCCAAACTTGGTTTTCCTTGTATGTTTTGCCTAAACAAACATAAACCAATGAAAAAGTACATTGGTGGAACCTCATGCAGAGAAAGCTAGGGATAGACCTCCCGCACCCACACACCGGTGTTTTTGACCCTCAGGCCCCCGAAAACTCACCAAAACTTGCATGCGAAACTAGGAAACTTGCATGTAGACCTAGGATATGTGTGAAAGTGTTTTATAAGGCCCATATATGGAATACATAGCTCCCCAGGGTGACCTTATTCACATTAGGGCGATAACACTTAGCAGATTCCTCGAATTCTAGGTGGAAATGTCCCACTACGGGTATACCGGGGGCTATAATGTGCCACAGGGTTCCAAACTTGGTTTTCCTTGTATCTTTAGCCTAAACAAACCTAAACAAATGAGAAAGTACATTGGTGGAACCTCGTGCGGAGAAAGCTAAGGGTAGACCTCTAGGGCCCACAGACGGGTGTTTCTGACCCCCGAGGCCCTGGAAACCCACCAAAACTTGCATGAGGAACTAGGAAACTTGCATGTGGACCTACAATATGTGTTAAAGTGTTGCCCATAGATGGAATACATATATCCTCAGTGTGACCTTCTTCACATTAGGGCGATAACACTTAGCAGATCCCTGAAACTCTAGGTGAAAATGTCCCACTATGGATATATCGGGGGCTAGAATATACCACATGGTCCCAAACTTGCTTTTCCTTGTATGTATGGACTAAACAAACCTAAACCAATAAAAAAGTATATATTGGTGGAACCTTGTGCGGAGAAAGCTAGGGGTAGACCTCCTGGGCCCATAGACGGATGTTTTCACCGAAGAATGACTGTGGGAGCCCACGAGTCCAACAAAGTCCTAATGTGGACCTAGGATATGTTTGAAAAGTGTCCATAGATACAATATGGGTGATATTAGAGATAAAATATGTGCTAAAAAATGGTGGCAAAAACAAGTAAAAAACTGGAAAAAAAATCTTTGTCATGTAAAGGCCCATGGCAAAGTCTTTGTCGTGTGTGGCTCACGGTGAAGAATTTTCCCGCATGGATGAATTCGGGCAGGACAATTTCACGCGTTACAAAATGGAGGGAAAATTCCGCGCGTAAAATAAATATGTTATTTCAAATCTTTGTCGTGTCTGACGGCGAGGCACACATCAAAGCCCTGCTGTCACCATAGCTCCGCCAACTGCACCGAAGTGGTGGGCCCTACGTGATTGTGTGCCATGTATTTTCTCTGTTGTGGGCCAAATATTTCCTTTCCCATGATTTATTTCTTTCCCGAGTGCCTTTTCTGGGATTTGTCGTGCTCCTTTTCTTTGCCGTGAGGCCTGTGTCGTTTTACCATGCATTCCTTCTTTGTCGTGCGCATGGCAACGCCTCCATGCATGCACCGTAGCGGCGTTTTTTTCCGGTAGTGATTATACGTTTTGATTTTGGTATTAATGGTATATCCATAGTAACAACTTTCCTTTAAGCTATACCTTCTGAAATAATAGAGATGCTCTCACATGTTGAAGAGTGAAGGCCCTTGCTAGAGGATTGAATATCAAAGACAACTTTCGTTGCTAGAGGGCATATTCTAATTTTGTCTGCTTGATACAAATGAAAAGTTCTAGATAGTCTTTTTTATCTTATCCGCTAAAATTTTCCACATGACAATCCTGTTTCGAGGAATGATCTTAGCTTTTAAAGAAGATGTGTTTTTATTTATTTATTGTTAGTATCAAAAGTGGGTTATAAAACATCTATGAAAAGAGTTGTTTTTCTGAAGTTATATTTGTCAGTTCATCTATGTAATTGCCTCACTGTTCCCTTCTTATAAGTTATATCCATATGTCTTTTCCTCATAACTTATATTAGTTGCCTGACTTCTTATGCTTTTATAGGCATGGTCATTGCTGGTATACGAATTTGTAGCCATGTTGTTTTCTGTGTCTTCGCTCTTCAGAGATACCAACCAAATGCCAAATGAGTAAATCATTTGGCTACTTTGGAACCTCAAAGCTACTTATATTCTCTTAACCAATACTATATGTCTTGATCTTGCTATTAATGTTATGTCCATAGTAACAACTTTCCTTGAACCTATACCTTCTGAAATAAAGAGAGATGTTCCCATAGGTTGAAGTGTGAAGGCCCCTGCTGGATGATACGTTGCAAACGTATCCATAATTTTTGATGTTCCATGCTTAGTTTTATCTACTTTCTTATGTTTTGTCCACACTTTGGAGTACTTTTCATATGATTTCTTGGACTAACCTATTAACAAGAGCCACAATGCCAGCTGCCTGTTTTCTACTATTTTTGGTTCCAGGAAAGTCAGAAAATGAATATTCTCGGAATTGGATGGGACAAAAGCCAAAGTCATTTTTTCACCGAGGGACACCTGGAGCCAGAATACGAGACGGAGAGGGGCTAGGGCCTGGCCACACCACCTGGCCGTGCGGCCAGGCCTGGCCCACACCATGGGGTGGTCTGGCCGGCCCAGGCACCCCCTCGGCCTCTCCTTACGCCTATAAGTTGCCTCTGATACAGAAACCCTAAGTACCCGATCAAAATTCGACAAAATAGTCTATAGCCACCATCATCTCCATCCCTAGATCGAGAGGGATCTGAAGCTCTTCCTGGCACCCTGCCAGAGAGGGGAATTCACCCTGGAGGCCTTCTTCATCATCGCAAGCCTCCGGTGTGATGCGCGACTAGTTCATCTCTAGACTACATGCCCATGTAGTAGCTAGATGGCTGGTTCTCCTCCTTTGTGCTATCATGTCTAGATCTTGTGAGCTCCGTTCATGATCAAGATCATCTATTTGTAATTCTGCATGTTGTGTTTGCGGGGATCCGATGGATATTGAGATGCTATTTCAGATTGATTATTGATTCTATCATGTCTTTGTTATTTGTGATCTTGCATGCTTTCCGTTGTTAGTAGCTATCTTGGCCAAGTAGATGCTAGCAACTCCAAGAGTTAGTATTTATGCTCGATAGTAGGTTCATGCCTCTGGTACTCTGGGGAAGTGACAGAAATCTCTAAGGTACTAGATGTGTTGTTGCTACCAGGGAGAAAACAACAATCATTTGTTCATAGAACAATCGTATTGTTTACTTTACACGCAATTCGTAATGCTATTATCCATTGCTTGCAACTTAATACTGGAGGGGGTTCGGATGATAACCTGAAGGTTGACTATTAGTCATAGATGCAGTTGGATGGCGGTCTATGTATAATGTTGTAATGCCCAATCGAGTCTCAAAGGAGTCAAGATGAGTAGTATATGCTTGTATGCTTTCTCGATGTTTGTTAATTGCCCCACTGTAATTTGTTCACCCAGCATGTTATCTATCTTAAGGAGAGCCACCTCTAGTGAACTATGGACCCCGGTCCTTTCTTTTACTATCAATCTACAATCAATTGTTTACTGCTTTGTGTTTACATTCTGCAAACTATTACTTTCTTCCACTCGATACGTTTAATCCTTTGTTTTCAGCAAAACCGGTGAGATTGACAACCTCATCGCAAGTTGGGGACAGAGTTCTGTGGTTGTGTTGTGCAGGTCTCCACATTGCTGCTGGCACCGGTAGTGCGCCCTGCCAAAGTTCAGCTAGCAACACCTTTGGGGTGTTTCCTTGATCCTACTGGTTCGATTAAACCTTGGTTTCATACCGAGGGAAAACTTGCTCTGTGTTCATCATACCTTCCTCTTGGGGTTCCCCAACGAGCTCGATATATTTTGGGCCATCAAGCTATTTTTCTGGCGCCGTTGTCGGGGAGTCAAGGACATCTTCACAAGGGGAGTCCCTCATAACCAATCTCTTTACTTTGTTATTTTTGTTTTGCTTAGTTTACTTTTGCTTTGTTTGCTTGTTTCTTTATCAAAAACACAAAAAATTAGTTATACTAGTTTGCTTTCTTTATAAAAAATACAAAAAAAAAGTTCCTACTATAGTTGTTATTTTCGTTGGTCTGTTATTGTCTTGCTTTATCATGCTTTCTATCAATGGTTGGTTTCTTTGAAACTGAATCTTATTGGCAAGGTGGGTTCACGGAAGAACAAAAATATTATTATAAGGAACACTGCTTGTCACAAAAAGGGAAACACTTATGGGAACAAATTGATAAATTGTATACCATTGGTATAAATGTGTGCTCTACTTATAATGTTACTTATTGCCTTGATAAATCTTGTTGCTGTAGGAGGTATAAACACCTCCCTTTTCAATGTGAGTATAATGATAACGTTACCATATCTTCTTATGTTAAAGGGAATTATGACTTTTATGATGTGGAACAAATTGAAGAATTTATTGCTTGGAAGGGTGCATTTGAACTTGCTAGTTTGCTTGAAAATACTGATGATTCACCTTATAAATATGAGGTTTATGATATACTTAAATTTTGCTTTGATAATTACAATGTAGAAAATGGCTATATTCTTGAATATCTTAATAGATGCTCCCCACCAATGGAAGAGACTAATGCCTTGCAGGATCCTATGGAAGAAGAAATTGTCGAAACTCGAAGCTCATTGGATGAAAAAGAGGAGGAGAGTGATGATCAAGAGGAGGAAGAATGGATCTACCCATTCCTACCTTCTAATGAGAGTAACTCTTTACCCCTTACAATATTTGATTGTCCCCCATGCTTACTAAAGGAGGATGAATGTTATGTTCCGGAGGATTCTTTTGAAGATGTTTATAATAAAGCTCTAGTGCTTGTAGATCATGAAAAGCATGCTTTATGTGATAGTTATATTGTTGAGTTTATTCATGAGGCTACTGAAAATTATTATGAGAGAGGAAAATATGGTTGTAGAAGTTTTCATGGTACTGAAACACCTGTTTATTTGCATATAATATTCCTATGCATAGGAAGTGGGTTAGACTTAAATGTGTTTTGAATTTGCTTCTTGATGCTCTCTTTTACTTCAATTCATATTTCTTATGTGTGCATCTTCTCAAACTATTATGCCTAAGTTAAAGGCGTTAAAGAAAAGTACTTATTGGGAGATAACCGAAAAGTTTTAGATGAGTATTGGAAGTTATTACTTCAGTAATAACCTCTCCTTATCCTTTTTATTTTCTTTTTGTGCCAAGAGTAACCTCTAATGAGAGAGAAGTAATGATTGGGAAAGTTGCTGTCCCGAAATAGATTTATGTGCTTCACCGTAAAATTTCGTGTAAAATCTCTGTACGTCCTTTTGAGGCGTGAATTTTTGTGCTTCTGCCCCAGGTTGTTATATAACTTGTGTTAGTTCAACACTTTTTGATTTGACCAACAGAAGGTCTTCGAAAAAATTCGTCTTTACCTGCTGGTCTGTTTTGATAGATTTCTGCCATTTTCTGCATTTGCTTCTTGTTGGTTCCTTTTTTGAGTTCTTCTGGGGAATTGAGCTTTTTGAGGGAAGTGATACAGTAGCTAGTGTTTTAATGGAAGTTTTATTGGTGTTAGAACTTAACCTAAAAGACTTATTATCTTGGGTGCACTAATCTTGCTAATAAAGATTGTGTGAAGTTTTGTATGAAGGAAAAAATTTAGGTGTATGGAAGGAATGAGTAATGAGATGAAAGATGGACTAAAGCTCAAACTTGATGATGCCATGCGTGTAACCCCAAGAAATATCCAATAAGTACAAGAGTAAAAGCTTGGGGATGCCCAAGGCATCCCCCTCTTCATCAATAAAAATCCCAGGTTTCTTCCAAACGCTTCATTTTTATTGTTTCATGCACAGTTGTGTTGTTCTTGGAGCGTCTTATTTTTTGTTTTCATTTTAGTTTTTCGTTTTCTTTGTTTTCTTAATTTGCTGAATAAATTGGTTGGACCCCCTCTTTCATACATTGGTTTTAAAATAGTTTGGTTTGGATTGGAAAAGAGTTGGAAAGTTCATGCTTAAGTGGTAAAGAGAGCTTGTTTTTGACGGTGGCCTATGCTTTGTCATGCCATGCTCGATATTATTTTGACTTTATGCTTAGTATTATTTTCTGTAGCATGACTTGTTATAAACAATTGAGATTTCTTAATGTTCCTTGGAAGGATCATGCGTTGTTTTAGCATATTAAAGCATAGCATAGTGGTATTCTCCTTTGATGCTTTATTTGGGTTGACTTGGCGCATGCTCACACCATGTTATGACTATACCAAGTCACCATAAGACTTTATAATCCTTTAGTTTTCAACTTGTAGTATCACTTTATGCTTTGATCAATAATGTTTTGTCGTTCTGCATGATTATGGCCATTATTGCTCTCTTAGTTTGTCGCTCCTAGTCTTTTGCTAGCCTCTGTAACCAAGTATGAGTTCCACTCATGCATCCAACTCCTAAAACCAAGTTATTCCAAAGAGTCCACCATACCTACCTACTAGCATATGCTATTCTAAGTATATTCATGTTTTTATCTACCTTCCGAATTAAACTTGCTATGATAAAACTAGTGATTAAAGCTCTCACGAACTTGATGGCACACTTTACTTTTCTTGCCCTTAATAAACTTGAACCATTGTGTCGTCTATGTTGTATATGCTTGCACTTATTTGTTGGGAATTAGCAGAACCATGCTGTCATGGGGAACGCTTTCAACATTGCACTTGTACTTTGTACCTAGTTGATATCATGATCTTTTGTCTATGGATGTCGTTGGTGTGAAATGAAAGGGGAGCTTGTAAGTCCATGGAGTTATGTATATGTGTTAGAGAAACGCCTGGGCTGCTGGTCTAATCCATGCTAACATGGTGGAAACCTGCAGTGTAACCATAATGAGTTGTCTATGAAGCATTCTTCTTATAAAAAAAGAGTCAGATATTGAGAAAAAAAATAAAAAGGGAGATATATGAAAAGAGGAAAGAGAGAAAAAAGCACCATATTCCCATGGTAAATAAGAAGATTGTTGAGATGCTTGTTGTCTGCTTGCCTTGTCATTTTGATATGGGGATTCTTCCGTATCATCGGGCAAGGGGTACCCCATTGGCGGTTCTCTATGATACACATGTACTTACAATGACAAGAACTTACCGGTGACTAAACTTGATTAGCATGAGGAGCGGCCCTCGTATTGAAGGGACATGAGATTTCCAACTTATACTTCGTCAAGCATATACTCCATAGTTTGTTCACTTTAACCTTAATCACTTCAAGATGCTTATGATAGGGGCAATGAGAGCTAAAAGCTATTAAGTACCATAATTTTTGGAAGCTCTTTATGAAACTTGAATCCCTACTTCCTTCTATGAAGGCCTTTCTTTTACCTTTATGTTGAGTCTCCACCTTCTATCTTTATGCACCTACTTTGAGAGCATAGTGGCCATTCTTAGTTCTATGTGCATTGTCCCAAGACTTGTTGATTGATGCATAGCTTTGATATTGCTGGTTTTAAACTATTTGTATCTAGTCACACTTATGAACTTTGAAGGTGTCCTATGCATTTATGTTTTCTACTCTATGAGGGACAAGCTGAATACTACTATGTTATGTTTTCTTTATGTGAAACAAACAAACATCTTGCAAAGCATTGTTATCCATTAATCTTTTGTTTGTGCCTTTTCATGTTGCAACATAGTTTCTTTGTCTTATTGCTAGAACTTTGTCTTTCATGTTATGATTGAAGTACTATGATCCCAGCTTTGAATGTTTTACAAATACTTTGATCAAGTTTATGATGGTGCATGTCACCTCAAAAATTATTCTTCTTTTTATCACTTACCTACTCGGGGACGAGCAGGAGTTAAGCTTGGGGATGTTGATACGTTGCAAACGTATCCATAATTTTTGATGTTCCATGCTTAGTTTATCTACTTTCTTATGTTTTGTCCACACTTTGGAGTACTTTTCATATGATTTCTTGGACTAACCTATTAATAAGAGCCACAGTGCCAGCTGCCTGTTTTCTACTGTTTTTGGTTCTAGGAAAGTCACAAAATGAATATTCTCGGAATTGGACGGGACAAAAGCCAAAGTCAGTTTTTCACCGAGGGACACTTGGAGCCAGAATACGAGACGGAGAGGGGCTGGGGCCCGGCCACACCACCTGGCCGCGCGGCTAGGCCTGGCCCGCGCTAGGGGGTGGTCTGGCCGCCCCAGGCACCCCCTCGGCCTCTCCTTCCGCCCATAAGTTGCCTCTGATACAGAAACCCTAAGTACCCAATCAAAATTCCATGAAAGAGTCTATAGCCGCTGTCAACTCCATCCCTAGATTGGGAGGGATCTAAATCTCTTCCCGGCACCCTGCCGGGGAGGGGAATTCACCCTAGAGGCCTTCTTCATCATCATGCAAGCCTCCGGTGTGATGCATGAGTAGTTCATCTCTGGACTACGGGTCCATGTAGTATCTAGATGGCTGGTTCTCCTCCTTTGTGCTATCATGTCTAGATCTTGTGAGCTCCGTTCATGATCAAGATCATCTATTTGTAATTCTGCATGTTGTGTTTGCAGGGATCCGATGGATATTGAGATGCTATTTCAGATTGATTATTGATTCTATCATGTCTTTGTTATTTGTGATCTTGCATGCTTTCCGTTGTTAGTAGCTATCTTGGCCAAGTAGATGCTAGCATCTCCAAGAGTTAGTATTTATGCTCGATAGTAGGTTCATGCCTCTGGTAATTTGGGGAAGTGACAGAAATCTCTAAGGTACTAGATGTGTTGTTGCTACTAGGGAGAAACCAACAATCCTTTGTTCATAGAACAATCGTATTGTTTACTTTACACGCAATTCATAATGCAATTATCTGTTGCTTGCAACTTAATACTGGAGGGGGTTTGGATGATAACCTGAAGGTGGATTATTAGTCATAGATGCAGTTGGATGGCGGTCTATGCATAATGTTGTAATGCCCAATCGAATCTCAAAGGAGTCAAGATGAGTAGTATATCCTTGTATGTTTTCTCGATGTTTGTCAATTGCCCCGCTGTAATTTGTTCACCCAGCATGTTATCTATCTTAAGGAGAGCCACCTCTAGTGAACTATGGACCCCGGTCCTTTCTTTTACTATCAATCTACAATCAACTGTTTACTGCTTTGTGTTTACTTTCTGCAAATTATTACTTTCTTCCACTCGATACGTTTAATCCTTTGTTTTCAGCAAAACCGGTGAGATTGACAACCTCATCGCAAGTTGGGGACAGAGTTCGGTGGTTGTGTTGTGCAGGTCTGCACGTTGCTGCTGGCACCGGTAGTGCGCCCTACCAAAGTTCAGCTAGCAACACCTTTGGGGTGTTTCCTTGCTCCTACTGGTTCAATTAAACCTTGGTTTCATACTGAGGGAAAACTTGCTGATGTGCTCATCATACCTTCCTTTTGGGGTTCCCCAACGAGCTCGATATATTTTGGGCCATCACTGGCTGCTGCAAGTGACTAGCACTCGTATAATGCTAAGATAAACCGAACTTTCTTGTCTCTAATTAGGCTTGAATACTTAAAATCACTTTTGTTGCTAGAGTTTATTAGTTTTGGCATATTTTAATTTTGACTGTTGATACAAATAAAAATCCCAAGTCAGTCTTCTTATCTTATCAGCTGAAATTTTCCATAGTAAAAATTCTAGTTTTCTAGAATGTTCTTTGCTTTTTATACCAGGTGTTTGTTTTTAATCTATTGTTTGTATCAAAAGTGGGTTCTAAATGATCTATGAAAAGGGAAATATTTTTCTCAACTTAACTACTCCCTCCGTTCAGAAATATAAGATGTTTTAGCTTTGTGAATCGAATGTATCTAGACGTCTTTTAGTGTATAGGTTCGTAGAGGTTCGGAGTGAACCTATATACTAAAAGGGGTCTAGATACACTTCTTTGGGGGGAAGGGGGGAAGTTTCCTCCCCCCATTCTTATCCCCTAAAAACTTGGGATTCAAGTTTATCTCCTTTGGAACCTTCTAGAACATTTCGAAACCTTCTAGATTCTCAAAACAAAAACTCCGGAACTTTTCCGAACCCCAGAAATCGACTTCCATTATATGAATCTTATTATCCAGACCATTCCAGATCTCCTCGTGATGTCCTGGATCCAATCAGAGACTCCGAACAATATTCGGTCTCCAACTCATATTCCATATCTACTTAAACATCATCGAACCTTAAGTGTGTCACCCTACGGTTCACGAACTATGTAGACATGACCGAGACACCTCTCTGATCAATAACCAATAGCGGGACCTAGAGATCCATAATGGCTCCCACATATTCAACGATGACTTCGTGATCTAAAGAACCATTAACATACAACACCGATTCTCTTTGTCACGCGATACTCTACTTATCTGAGGTTTGATCATCGGTATCTCCATACCTAGTTCAACCTCGTTACTGATAAGTACTCTTTACTCGTACTGTGATATGACATCCCTTGTGACCTAGTCACATGCTTGCAAGCTAATTGGATGACAGTTCATTGAGAGGTCCCAGAGCATACCTATCCATCACTTGGATGGACAAATCCCATTCTTGATCCATGCGCTTCAACAGATACTTTCAGAATACCTAATGCCATCTTTATAACCACCTAGTTATGAAGCGGAATTTGATGTCATCAAAGAACTCATCCGATGATGGTGATTAACATGATCTCATGGTGGAAGGATTAGGTTACTATGTATATGAAATCTTGTAGCAAAACAAACTTAATGACTTGATCTTATGCTATGCTTACTATAGGTGAATGTCCATCACATCATTCCCCTAATGATATGATCTTGTTCTTAATAACATCCAATGTCCATGACCAGGAAACCATGATCATCTATTAATCAACAAGCTAGTACAACAAGAGGCTTACTAGGGACTCTTTTATGTTTACAAAACAAACAAGTATTATTGTTTCCTATTAATACAATTATAGCATGGGATGTAAACATTTACCATAAACACAAAGATATAATTATAACCACTTTATTATTGCCTCTTGGACATATCTCCAACATTCTCCCACTTGCACTAGAGTCAATAATCTAGATTACATGGTAATATACCTAACACCCATGGCATTCTGGTGTTGGTCATGTTTTGCTCTAGGGAGAGGTTTAGTCAATGGATCTGCCACATTCAGATTAGTGTGTACTTTGCAAATCTTTATGTCACCATCTTGGACATACTCGCGAATAGAATGAAAATGTAGCTTGATGTGCTTCAGCTTCTTGTGTGACATTGGCACTTGTGCATTAGCTATGGCACCCATGTTGTCACATTAGATGTCCATCGGGTCCAACGCACTAGGAACCACACCAAGATCAGTAATGAACTCCTTCATCCATATCGCTTCTTGTGCAGCCTTCGAAGCAGCTATGTATTCTGATTCAGTTGAAGATTTCGCCACAACGTTTTGCTTGGCACTGCTCTAGCTCACTGCTGCACCGTTCAATCCAGACTATGACTTAGAGTCATCCAGATCGGTGTTCCAACTAGCATTAGTGTAACTATTTACAACAGGTTATTCATCATCTCCATAAGAAAGAACCATATCCTTAGTCTTTTTCAGGTACTTTAGGATAGTTTTGACCGTTGTCCAGTGTTCCACTCTAGGATGACTTTGATATCTGCTAGTCAAACTAACAGCATGTGCTATATCCGGTCTTGTACACAACATGGCATATATGATAGAACCTATGGTTGAGGCATAGGGAATTTTACTCATCTTCTCTCTATCTTCTATCATAGACTTTAAGTCTTACTGAATGTCTTACCTGGCAACATGGGCAAGAACCCTTGCTTGCTTTCTTACATTCTAAACCTCTTTAGAACCTTTTCCAGGTATGTACTTTGTGAAACCGCTATTAAGCATCTTGATCTATCTCTATAAATCTTGATGCCTAAAATGTATGCCACTTTGCCAAGATCCTTCATTGAAAAACTATTATTCAAATAGGCTTTGACACTTTCAAGAAGTTTAATATCATTCCCAATCAACAATATGTCATCCACATATAGTACTAGGAATGCTACAGAGCTCCCACTCACTTTCTTGTAAATACAAGCTTCTCCAAAAGTTTGTATAAATCCAAAGTTTTTGATCACCTTATCAAAATGTTGATTCCAGCTCCGGGATGCTTGCTTTAGTCCATAAATGGAGCTCTGAAGTTTGCATACCTTGTCAGCATCTTTAGGATCGACAAAACCCTTGGGTTGTACTATATACAACTCTTCCTCAATGTCACCATTAAGGAACGCCGTTTTGACATCCATCTGCCAAATCTCATAATCGAAAAATGCAGCGATTGCTAACAAAATCCTCATAGACTTTAGCTTCACCACGGTGAGAAAGTCTCATCGTAGTCAACTCCTTGAATTTGTCGGAACCCTTTCGTGACAAGTCAGCTTTCTAGACAGTTACATTACCATCAGCGTCAGTTTTTCTTTTAAAGATCCATTTGTTCTCAATAGCCTTGCGGCCATCTGGTAGGTCCACCAAAGTCCACACTTGGTTTTCATACATGGATCCAATTTCGGATTTCATGGATTCTTGCCATTTGTTGGAATCTAGGCTCATCATTGCTTCCTCATACGTCGCAGGGTCGTCGGTGTTGTCAACCAACATGACATTCAAGACAGGGTCATACCAATCAGGAGTGGTACGAACCCTCGTCGACCAGCAAGGTTTAGTAGCAACTTCGTTCGAAGTTTCATGATCACCATCATTAGCTTCCTCTCTTATCGGTGCAGGTGGCATGAAAACATCTTCCGTTGTTGTGCTACTCTCAAGTACGAGAGAAGGTTCAACAACCTCATCGAGTTCTACTTTCCTTCCAGTCACTTCTTTTGAGAGAAACTCCTTCTCAAGAAAGGATCCATTCTTGGCAACGAAAACTTTACCTTCGGATTTATGATAGATGGTATACCCAATTGTTTCTTTACGGTATCCTATGAAGACGCATTTTTCGCTTTGGGTTCCAGTTTGTCGGGTTGTAACTTTTTTACATAAGCTTCGCAGCCCCAAACTTTAAGGAATGACAACTTAGGTTTCTTACTAAACCACAATTCATACGGTGTCATTTCAACGAATTTATATGGTGCCCTATTTAAATTGAATGCGGTTGTCTCTAATGCATAACCCCAAAATGATAATGGTAAATCTATAAGAGATATCATAGATCGAACCATATCTAAAAGAGTTCGATTATGACGTTCGGGCACACCATTACGTTGTGGTGTTCCCAGCAGTGTCAATTGTGAAAGTATTCCGCATTTCTTTAAATGCATTCCAAACTTGTAACTCAGATACTCACCTCCACGGTCAGAACGCAGAAACTTAATCTTCTTGTTACGCTAATTTTCTACTTCACTTTGAAATTCCTTAAACTTCTCGAAAGTTTCGGACTTATGTTTCAAAAAGTAGATATACCCATATCTACTCAAGTCATCCGTGAAAGTAAGAACATAACGATATCCACCGCGCGATGCTACACTCATTGGAACACACACATCGGTATGTATTATTTCCAGTAAGTCTATAACTCGCTCCATTATCCCAGAGAATGGAGTCTTAGTCATTTTTCCCACTAGACATGCTTCACATCTTTCAAGTGATTCAAGAAGTCCATCGGTATGGAGTTTCTTCATGCTTTTCACTCCAATGTGACCAAGACGACAGTGCCACATGTATGTGGTATTATCATTCAATTTTATTTGTTTAGCATCTATGTTATGAACATGTGTATCGCTACTATTGAGATTCAATAAGAATAAACCATTCATCTCAGGTGCATGACCATAAAGGATATTACTCATATAAATCGAACAACCATTATTCTCAGACTTAAACGAATAACCGCCTCACAATAAACAACATCCATATATAATATTCATGCTTAACGCAGGCACCAAATAACAATTATTCAAATTTAAAACTAACCCCGAAGGTAGATGAAGAGGGAGCGTGCCAACGGCGATCACATCAACCTTGGAGCCATTTCCAACGCGCATCGTCACCTCGTCTCTCGCTAGTCTTCATTTATTCTGTAGCTCTTGTTTTGAGTTACAAATATGAGCAACCAAACCAGTATCAAATACCCATGCACTACTACGATTACTAGTAAGATACACATCAATAACATGTATATCAAATATACCTTTCTTCTTGATGTTGCCGTTCTTCAGATCTGCCAGGTACTTCGGGCAGTTGCGCTTCCAGTGACCTTCACCCTTGCAGTAAAAGCACTCAGTATCAGGCTTAGGACCAGCCTTGGGCTTCTTAGCAGGCGCGATAGCTTTCTTGTCATCCTTCTTGAAGTTGCCCTTGTTCTTAGGCTTGCGATGTTTCTTGAAATTGGTGGTCTTATTGACCATCAACACTTGGTGCTCTTTCTTTATATCCACTTTAGCAGTTTTTTGCATCAAGAAGAGTTCAGGCAACATCTTGTTCATGCAGTGCATATTGTAGTTCATCACAAAGTTCTTATAACTAGGTGGCAGTGATTGGAGGACACGAGGAATCCCCAATGTATTAGGAATCGTTATTCCCAAATCTTGGAGCTTGTTCGCGTGCCTAGACATTTGGAGAACGTGCTCGCTAATGGAGCTGCCCTCTCCCATCTTACAGTTAAAGAACTTCTCGGGGGACTCATAGCATTCCACAACCGCATGAGTTTCAAATATCATTTTGAGCTCATTGATTATATCAAAAGGGTCGCAGTGCTCAAAGCTCTTCTAAAGCTCCGATTCTAAACCGTACAGGATGGCACACTGAACTGTGGAGTAGTGGTTCTTCCGAGTGACGTAAACATTTTTCACATCATCGGTAGCATCCTCTGTAGGTGGATCACCTAGCGGTGCATCGAGCACATAGGTCAACTGACCAGCACTAAGGACAATCCTCAAGCCACGAAACCAGTCTCTGAAGTTGCTTCCGTTGTTTTTCAGCTTTTCTTTCTCTAGGAACGCATTAAAGTTGATGGAGGGGTCGCCATGATCTACAACATATTTTCAAAGAGTTTAGACTAAGTTTATGACAAATTGAGTTCAAATTTTATTCTTAAATTAACTAGGTGAACTCCCACTCAAAACAACATCCCTCATGTTGTCTTAGTGATTACACGAACGAAATCCACTACACCAAGTCCGATCTTCACGAGAGAAGATGTAGCTTTAAAGGCGAACAATCAACATGTTCATCATATCATTCATATGACTCATGTTATACCTTTCAGTATTCTGTGTTTTGAGACCATGTCTGTACATGCTAGGCTCGTCAAGGTTAACCTTAGAATCCGCATGTGCAAATCTGGCTTGCACCTGTTGTATGCACACATAGAATCTATAACATCCGATCATCACGGCATGCTTCGAAATGATGAGTCTTAGCAACGGTGCCTACTAAGGACGAACACTTTATTACTTGATATTTAGTGAGAGGGATCATCTTATAATGCTGTCGTCGCGATCTAAGCAATACAAGATGCATAAAGGATAAACATCACATGCAATTCATAATATGTGACATGATATGGTCTTTCTTATTGTGCCTTTGATCTCCATCTCCAAAGCATGGACATGATATCCATCATCACCAGCGTGGTGTCAAGGTCAGTTGCACTGCTTCATGGTTGTCCATCACTAACAACAACTATTACAACTACTTGGAATAAAGCTATTACATGACGAATAGACACGCAGGTCTTAACAAAATTAAAGACAACCATTAGGCTCCTGCTGGTTGCCATATTACAACAAGGATCATTGCATACATCAAATATATTCACAATCACATTGTGGCCATATCACATCACATGCCCCTGCAAAAACAAGTTAGACGACTCTAATTTTCTTTGCATGTTTTACGTGGCTTGGGGCTTTCAAATAAGAATCGATCTTATCTACGAACAAGAACCACAACGCTGATACAGGTGTTGTCAGATGCAAATTGTAAAAATTGGATCTTAACTATGGTGGGAGAGACAGACACCCGCAAAGCCACTTGTGCAAAGAAAGTTGCACTTCAAGTGTGGAGCAAGTCTCATGTGCGATGACATGTAAGGTTAGACCGGGCCGCTTCATCCCACCATCCCGCAAGATGCAAAGTACACGCAAAGCCATCAACAACAAAAGCATCAACGCCCACAAAACCATTGTGTTCTACTCGTGCAATAGATCTATGCATAGACCTATCTCTGATACCACTGTCGGGTTCGTAGCAGGGAAAACAAAAAAATTCTTCCCAAGAACGAACAAAACCAAGATCTAATCTATGGAAAAGCCAAGATCTAATCTATGAGATAAGTGCAACGAGATAGATATGTACTAACCATTGTATATCCAAAGCCTTGAGCCAGATCGGATCTCGTGGTTTATGTAGTCGATCACTTACCGATCTCAAGATTGCGTAGATGATCCTTCCGGCGTCGCGTTCCGGCAGCGCTTCCGCCCTCGATCACACGTATGGAGTCGATGTAGACCTTCCTCTCCCCGTTCCAGCGGGCAGCGGAGGTAGTAGATCTCCTCGGAATACTAGCTGGACAACGGCATGGTGGTGTTGGTGGAGGAGAAAACCTACAGGACTTCGCCTAAGTCGCAGCAGGAGGAAGGAAGAGGAGAGTGGCGGCTAGGGTTTTTGGGTGGAAGGGGCAAGGGGGAGGGGTAGCGCCTCCCCACCTTATATAGAGGGGGAGCGGCCAAGGGTTTCCCCCTTGGTCCCACCTCCTAGGGATGGCGCATGGGGGAAGGGGGAAGTTTCCTCCCCCCCCCCAAGTCTTATCCCCTAAAAACTTGGGATTCAAGTTTATCTCCTTTGGAACCTTCTAGAACATTCTAAAACCTTCTAGATGCTCCAAACAAAAACTCTAGAACTTTTCCGAATCCCAGAAAACAACTTCCATTATATGAATCTTACTCTCCAGACCATTCTGGATCTCCTCATGATGTCCTCGATCCAATCCGAGACTCTGTACAACATTTGGTCTCCAACCCATATTCCATATCTACTTAAACAGCATCAAACCTTAACTGTGTCACCCTACGGTTCGCGAACTATGCATACATGACCGAGACACCTCTCCGATCAATAATCAATAGCGGGACCTGGAGATCCATAATGGCTCCCACATATTCAACGATGACTTCGTGATTGAAAGAACCATTCACATATGACACCGATTCCCTTTGTCACGCGATACTCTACTTATCCTAGGTTTGATCATCGGTATCTCCATACCTAGTTCAACCTCGTTACTGATAAATACACTTTACTCATACTGTGATATGACATCCCTTATGACCTAGTCAAATGCTTGCAAGCTAATTGGATGACATTTCACCGAGAGGGCCCAGCGCATATCTATCTATCACTTGGATGGACAAATCCCATTCTTGATCCATGTACTTCAACACATACTTTCAAAATACCTAATGCCGCCTTTATAACCATCCAGTTACGAAGCGGCGTTTGATGTCATCAAAGCACTCATCCGGTGATGGTGATTAACACGATCTCATGGTCGAAGGATTAGGATACTATGTATATGAAAGCTTGTAGCAAAATGAACTTAATGACTTGATCTTATGTTATGCTTACTATAGGTGAATGTCCATCACATCATTCTCCTAATGATATGATCTTGTTCTTAATAATATCCAATGTCCATGATCAGGAAACCATGATCATCTATTAATCAACAAGCTAGTTCAACAAGAGTCTTACTAGGGACTCTTTTATGTTTACAAAATACACAAGTATTAGTGTTTCCTATTAATACAATTATAGCATGGGATGTAAACATTTATCGTAAACACAAAGATATAATAATCGAAAATGCTACACCTACGGAAGTTTACGGACGTTTTACACGATGACAAGGACTCAATCCGACATGGACGGCGCGACGTGGGCGTCGTGGGTGCTGAACAAAAGAAAAAAAATACGGCGAACGATCCCGCTAATTAGGCAACAAAAATTGGAACTGCCTATAGTTTCTTCCATTTGCTGAGAATGATCCAAGCCGAGCTGCCTCCATCGCGCCGTCGTGAACCAGGTCACGCACCGTCTTCCTCCACATGAGGCTAATCCTCACCGTCGTCCGGCCGGCCGACCAGCTCGCCATCACGGGACCCTCGTGCAAATATTCAGACTCACGGAAGACCAAGCTGCTTGAATTCACTCTAGTTTCTCCTCTTTCAGATCAACCTAGTTAACCCTTCTTGATTTTTGCAAGTATATATACAGCCTAAGGTTTAGTACTTGGCAGCGATCCTAGCTAATGGTGTAGAAATACTGAAGTAAATCCGGTTGGCCAACCGGCTCGCTAACGTGCAAATATTCAGACTCGCTGCTCGAGTTCACTCTGGTTTGCCCTCTTTGATCAGCCTAGTTAACACTTCTTGATTTTTGCAAGTATATACACCTGAGGTTTAGTACTTGGCAGTGATCCTAGCTAATGGTGTACAAATACTGAAGTATATCCTGTTGAGACACGTATTGTACTCTGTATAGGTCTCCGGTCTCCTTGTACTCTCAGGATTGTACATGTAATTGTCTATATATATGAGACAGCCGGCCCTATTGGAGCTGTGCATTCTGCACAATTCCTTTTACATGGTATCAGCCTAACCTCGACCCCTAAACCCTAGGCGCCGCCTCTCTCTTCCTAGGCGCCGCCAGCCCTCCACCTCCCCGCCACCAACCCTAGCCGCCGCCTCTCTCCCTAGGCGCCACCGGCTCTCCCCCTCCCCGCCACCAGCCCTTGCCGCTGCCTCTCTCCCCTAGGCGCCGCCGGCCCCTCCCACGCCATCCAACCCTAGCCGCCACTACATCTTCCCTCGGCGCCGCCGGTCTCCCCTCCACCAACGCTTTCGCCCCACCATGGCCGACCACTCCTCCTCCAGCAACCCCTTCAACTCCTCTGTCTTCAGGAGCAGCAATCCCTTCGCCGGCCCCTTCATCGCTGTCATCCGCGATGTTCCCATCCTCGAGCGCGTGCCGGTGAAGCTCTCTCAAGCCGCTGCCAATTTCTTCCCATGGAAGACATACTTCGGCCTTCTCTTCCGTGAGTATGATCACCTCGATCACGTCGACGGCACCATCGACCTCCTCGCCATGCCGCACGACCCCGACTGGTTGATGATCAACACCACCATCACCCGCTGGTTCTTCTAGACCGTCTCCCCTGAGATCTTCCGCACCGTCATTCGAGACGGTGACACCACGCACACGGTCTGGACCAAGATCAACGGCCTCTTCACCGACAACAAGATCCAGCGCGACACGTTCCTCCAGCAGGAGTTCTTCGGCACTCACCAAAACGACCTCTCCCTCGACGACTACTGCCTCCGCCTCAAGAGCCTCTCCGACGAGCTCCGTGACCTGGAGTTTCTGATCGACGACAAGATCCTCCTCTCCACGCTGGCGGCAGATCTCGGCGAGGACCTCAGCAACGCCGTCGCCAATATCACGCTGCTCACCACGCCATCCTTCAGGCAAGCCGTGGCCTATCTACGTCTCGAGGAGCGGTGGATGAAGCATCTCCGGGCTCGGGCGGCTCACACCGCCTTCGTTGCGGGTCTCTCGCGGGGTGCCCCCGCAAGTGCGCCTACGGCCCCTCCGCCTCGCGCCTTCGCCCCGCCCTCAGGGTTCTATGCGCCCCAGTCGCCCGCGCCTCCGCCTCCTGCCAACGGTGGTGGCAATGGTGGTGGTCGCCGTCAGCGCAGGCGCGGTCGCCCCAGCGGCAATGGAGGAACAGGCGACAGCAGCTACGTCCACGCGCCCCAGCCCTGCCCACATCAGCCTGCTACACTGACGCCGCCTTGGAGTACGGGTCACAACCCCTGGACCGGGGTCGTCCACGCCTACACGATGCCCGTGCCGTGGGCGCCTCACCCGAGCATCTTGGGGCCGCGCCCGGCCACCCACCAGGCGTTCTTCGCATCGCCTCAGCCCATCGCCGCGCCGGTCCACGCCACGCCTCCGACTCCTCCCGGCTATTACTCCACGCCCTCGACATCGGTCCCATGGGATCCCGCGCTGCTGACCGCTCTCCAGACCGCTCCCACCGCGGGCACGTACAGCGGTGGTGGCGATTGGTTCATGGACACCGGTGCCTCTGTGCACATGGCCTCTCACCCCGGTAACCTCTCCAGTTCTACTCCCACTTCTACTTCTTCTCGCATAATCATTGGCAACGGTCATGCTCTTCCCATTACTCACACTGGATCCGCCACCTTTCCCTCCACCTCCACCCTTCTCACTCTCAATAATGTTGTCGTTTCCCCTAACTTGATTCAAAACCTAGTCTTTGTTCGTTCTCTCACTCGTGATAATTCTGTGACTGTGGAATTTGACGCTTCTGGTTTCTCTGTTAAGGATGGTCATACCCGGATGCTCCTCCACCGATGTGACAGCACTGGCGATTTTTACCCTGTTCGGTCGTCCTCCATCGCCACCAGCACCATCTCGCACTCTCCGCCGGTGTTGACCTCTGGCACGCCCGCCTTGGCCATCCTAGCTCCACTGCCCTTCGTCAAATAATGCAAGGATTCTCCGTTTCTTGTAATAAAACGGATGCTCATTCTTGTGAAGCATGTCGTCTAGGCAAACATGTTCGTCTTCTGTTTAGTTCCTCCTCCACAGTTGCATCTTTTTCGTTTCAACTCATTCATAGTGATGTTTGGACCTCGCCTGTTCCGAGTAATTCTGGATATACTTACTATCTCGTGCTTTTGGATGATTACTCGCATTTTGTGTGGACTTTTCCCCTTCGCTGTAAATCTGACATCGCCGCCACCCTCACCTCCTTCTTCGCTTATGTCTCCACACAATTCGGTCACCCCATCAATGCTTTACAAACCGACAATGGCAAAGAGTTCGACAACATCACCATCCGCACCTTTCTCGCCTCTCACGGCACCATCTTCCGTCTAACCTGTCCATACATTTCTCAACAAAACGGTCACACCGAACGCATCCTTCATACACTCAACGACTGCGTCCGCACCCTCTTGTTCCAAGCGTACATGCCCCCGCGGTTCTGGCCGGATGCTCTCGCCACGGCTACCCTTCTAGTCAACATCCGCCCCTGCCGTTCTCGCTGGCAATACGCGCCACACCACCTCCTCTTTGGTGTGCCCACCGCCTACAACGATCTTCGCGTCTTCGGCTGCCGCTGCTATCCTAGCACCGCCACCACCGCCGTGCACAAGCTCGCGCCGCGCTCTCTACCTTGTGTGTTTCTCGACTACCAAGCCAACACCAAGGGCTACCGCTGCTATGATCCGGTCTCCCATTGACATGGGTATACCCTACAGGTACTCGAGTTTGGTATATACGGTCTAGATACGGTAGAAGCCCACGGCGTTGCCAAGGCCCAGTGGAGAATTCAAGTGGCCTACGGACTGTCGATTGCTTGCGAGACAAGAAGAAACTCAAGATAGAAAGTTCAAAGGGAAAACCCTAATCTGTAACCGACTCGACCTGCTACCCGAGACCTAGCCTATCTATATAAAGGCTAGGAGGGGGCAGTGAGGAGGACACACGCAACCCTAGTTTCCACAACCCTCGCCAGATTGCATCTGCGCACCATTGTAATCCCCGATTCCTCCAATAATTCCACGAGCAGACAAACAGGAGTAGGGACCTCTACGAGGCCTGAACCTGGGTAAATCTTTGAGTCCCCTGTGTGCTTGTTTGCTAGCCCAGCGCTCCCTCCTTCTCCAAAACCCAAGTCCATAACAATGGGCATTGATGAGTTAAACCCTCGTCAATTGGCGCCGTCTGTGGGAATTGGGAGTGCTGATGTTGGGATTCTTTGGCCCCATCAACTGCGATCTACAACTCCGCAATAGCGGAGATTCGCCAGCTCTTTGGCGCATTCAACTTCGCCGTCCACATGCCGGCCACTCGCCTGGCTTTTGAATCCGTGGGCGACGGAATCATCCTGGCGATCGGGAGCTTCAGCTTCCAAGTTGGTCAGATAGGCACGCTTCGCATGCCTGACCAGCCAACAATACCGTTGATTACTCCAGCATCGTGGTTCCCTCCATCGATCGGCACCCTCAGCGAGCTCAACGCCCCGGCAACAGCTGGGAGCACGGACAGCGACGGCAGTCGTGAATCCGATCTGGGCGATCTAGCAACTTAAGATGGAGCCTACGGCTCCGGATCTGAAAGTTGCGGGAGCAGCAGCTTCCCCAATCACTTCATGTGCGCCATCATCAAGGCAGGCGACACCTCCGCCAATCGCGACAACACAGGAAACCGTGGCAATGAAACCGACCCACCAAACGGTGGCATACCCAATGGCGGCAGCGGTGGCAACATCGCCCCCGTTAACAACGAAGGAGCAATCGAACCACCAACCATGGTGAATGAAAACATGGGAGAGCGCGTAGTAATCAGGCTCAACGACAACGAGTGGGCCTGCTGCCGAGAAGCCCTACGAGGCAACCCCCTGCCTCTCGACTCCCCGCAGAACATGCTGATTGGCTACCATTGGCTTCTGAAGGAGGAATACAGGCGCCAAGTGCATACACTCGTGCAACTCGAAGCGCACAAAAAGGCGGCAGACGAGTCGAGTCTTCGACGTGCTGGGCTCTCCTCCCACGGGGGATCCTCCTCAAAGGGCAACGAGCACATCGCAAACAAGAGGCGATCCCGGATGGCCCATCTCACCGAACAAGAACGCATATAAGCTGCAAAGGTCCTCGACTTCAGCTCTATGACAGTCGACACGCAGGGCAATGTGGTCCCAAAGACGCTGCAAGCTGCAGTAACAACAGCCACCATGTACCTCCTCAACAACCAGCCGCCAGCTGGAGATCCCCGAGCCGCCATGCACCGATCTACGATCGCAGGCTTGGGGTTAATCGAGGCCTCCCTCGACAAGGAGCCAACACCGGAGCCAAAGAAAGGCAAGGCTCTAGCGAGGCGCTACTCCTCACCCTCCTCCAGCGATGATAGTCATGACCTATCTCGACGCCGCCGCTCACGGCGACACGATCACGACTACGACGCATGTGATGACATCACACAGCGCAAGATCGACAAGTCAAGGGCCCGACGCGCCCGATCGACTGACTCAGAAGACGAAGATGTGGAGCTCTATGGCGCCAGATGCTTCAGTAGGGCCATCAGGCAAAAGCGAATGCCCAAGGGGTTTAAGCTCCCATCAGAGAACCCGAAGTTTGACGGTCAGCAGGACCCAAAAATCTGGTTGGAGGACCACATCTCCTCCGTCAGGCTTCACGGCGGAAGTCGAAGTACGGCCATGCAGTGCCTGCAGCTACAGCTGCAGGGCGCCGCCCGAGCATGGCTCAACGACCTCCCACGCGGATCCATTCGCAGTTGGGAAGAGCTGGTTTACAGCTTTGTGCGCAACTTCAAGGGCACCTACAAAAGGCCCGCGTCAATCGAAGAGCTGAGGTGCTGCCAGCAAAGATCGGGCGAATCACTACGCTCGTACATCCAGAGGTGGTCCATCATCAAGAACTCTGCAGAAAATACCTTGGAGGACCACGCAATCGACGCATTTAACGGCGGCGCTCGCCGCATAGAGCTCAGGGAGGAGCTAGGACGCTCGAAGCCCAAGACCATCGACCACCTGATGGAAATCGCGAATCGGTGGGCTGACGGAGAAGATTCGGTGAAGAATCGCGTTCACTCCGATGAGGAAGCAGAACTCGAGCGCAGACGCGACCGCCGAAGCAAACGACGAATGCGCATCTATGATGATCACGACGACATCAACATGGTCGCAGCCGGCTACGCCGACAGGCGTGACGACAACCGCAACAGCGGCTACCACAGCGGTGGATACCACGACTCCGGGAAAACCATGCAAGTATGGCAACGCCGCACTCGCGATGAAGCACCTGCCACGTCTGTTGAAGACAAGCTGTCCGGACCATGCACCGTGCACTTCTACATCGACAAGCATGACGGCAAAAAGAAATCCAGCCACCTCCTCAAAGACTGCCGCGAGTTCCTCAAACTCCACGAAGGCCTGGCTCGGATGAATCGCGACGCGGTCAATAGAGGCTATGGAGCCGCCCCAGGCGCTGTGGCACACGGAGCTCCTCCACCACCACTAGGACCACCGCCAAACACAGCTGCACCCGACCAGCATCACGGAGACGAGCCGTACCCGTGGGCCATGGGCACCATGATGATCCAAAAGGGTCGCCCCTCTAACCGGGTGCAAAAGGCCATCACTTGCCAAGTCAATCTGGCGACAAACTCACCACCATCCACCACTGAGTACCTCAGTGGAAGCGAGTCCTGCATCACCTTCGACACGCGCGACCATCCACGCGAAGTACCTCGTCCAGGCCAATGTCCCCTCATACTCGAGGCACAAATCGAGGGCTTCGACATGAGCCGCGTCTTTATGGACGGCGGAAGCGGCATCAACCTTATGTTCGCGAGTACCTTGCAAGCAATGAGGATCCCTCTAACTTGCTTAGAGGCCTCAGACACAACATTCCACGGTATCGTCCCAGGCAAGAGCGTATACCCCCTTGACAAAATCAACCTCAACATCATCTTCGGCACGCCGAAAAACTTTCGGCGTGAGCGCATCGACTTCGAGGTCGTCGAATGGCCCTCACAATACCACTGCATCCTCGGACGTGTCGCGTTCGCTAGGTTCATGGTAGTGCCACATTACGCCTATCTGCAGATGAAAATGCCAGGCCCTAATGGCGTCATCACAGTTAACGGGAGATTCAAGAGGTCTAATAGTTGCGACAGGGAATTCAACAGAATTTCCCAGTCCTTCGGCATGCAGGAAGAACTTGCAAGACTAAAGGAGTCGACAGACAACAGTCTGCCTCCCCTAAGTAGGCCAAGTTCACCCGACCTATCTTTCGATTCATTGGTGCACACAAAGAAAGTTCAGGTCCACCCATCAGATCCCGCCAAGACGTCCCTCATCGCCAACAACTTGAGTCCCACATAGGAACTTACGCTCGTCGAATTCCTCCGTGAGCACTGGGAAATCTTCGCCTGGTGTCCCGCGGACATGCCAGGAGTTCCCAGGGAATTCACCGAGCACGCACTCAATGTCAACCCAGACGCAAGGCCAGTCAAACAAACAATTCGGCGACTGTCTGAACCAAGAGCAAAGGCAGTCGGAATGGAGATCAACAGACTCCTCGACGCCAAATTCATACGCGAGATCAAGGAAAGCACTTGGCTCGCCAACACGGTGCTAGTACCAAAAAAGGACATGGATATCCTGCGGATGTGCGTGGACTTCACCTCTTTGAACAAGCACTGTCCGAAGGATCACTTCCCGCTGCCGTGAATCGACCAGATCATCGACTCCACCGTGGGATGCGAGCGCCTTTGTTTCCTTGACGCCTACTCAGGCTACAACCAGATTCGAATGAAGGAGGAAGATCAAGAAAAAACGGCGTTTACAACGCCTTTTGGTGTGTTCTGCTACAACACCATGCCCTTCGGGCTGAAGAACACAAGAGCCACCTACCAGCGATGCATGTAGGCTTGCCTCAAGAACCAACTTGGTCGCAACATCCAAGTCTATGTTGATGACATAGTAATCAAGACCAAAGAGGAAGCCTCGTTAATCGATGATTTGCGCAAAACCTTTGCCAACCTCGACCGCTATCGGATCAAGCTCAATCCGGAAAAATGCGCTTTTGGCGTACCATCTGGGCAACTACTCGGATATCTTATCTCCGCGAGAGGGGTCGAGGCGAACCCGAAGAAAATAAAAGCCATACTGGCCATGGAGAAGCAGAAAAACGTAAGAGGTGTCCAGCAACTGGCTGGGCGAATCGCGGCGCTCAGTCGATTCATCAGTCGGATGGGTGAAAAGGCACTGCCCATCTACCAACTCCTCCGCAAAACTAACAAGTTCGAGTGGACCAATGAGGCGCAGGAAGCATTCGAAGACCTCAAGCGCCTGCTATCCACCTCGCCAGTACTGGTAACCCCACGCGAAAGGGAACCATTGTTACTATACATCTCCGCCACCAACCAGGTGGTCAGCACAGTTCTCGTAGTAGAATGAGACGAGGAAAACAAGGTCCACGGGGTACAGCGCCCAGTATATTACCTCAGCGAGGTACTTATGCCAACAAAACAGCGGTACCCGCACTACCAAAAACTGGCGTACAGCATCTTCATGATAGCCCGGTGACTGCGCCACTACTTCCAGGAACACCCAATCGTGGTAGTCAACGACGCCCTGCTTGGGCATATCCTCAACAACCCCGACGCCACCGGACGGGTCGCACTTTGGGGAATCGAACTGTCTTCATGAGACATCACATATGAAAAACGCGATGCAATCAAGTCGCAAGTTCTCCCTGACTTTCTCGTGCACTGGATGGAAAGCCAGCTCCCTGAAAAACCAGACATGTCCTACCTCTGGACAATGCACTTCGACGGCTCGAAGCGAATGGATGGGGCTGGCGCAGGAGTCATACTAACGTCGCCCCAGGGAGATAAGCTGAAATATATCCTGCGAATGCAGTTCACCGCCTCCAACAATGAAGACGAATACGAAGCCCTACTGCATGGGATAAGGATGGTAAAAGCCTACGGCACTAAGAGGCTCATAATATATGGCGACTCCAAGCTAGTTTTCAACCAAACAATGCACGAGTGCGACGCACTGAACGACAACATGATCGCTTACCGCGACCTCTACGACACACTCGAAGGGGACTTCGACGGTTGTGAACTACGGCACATCGGCCAGGAAAGCAATGAAGAGGCGTACGCACTCGCCAACATAGGCTCCACCTGCGCCCCCATACCACCTGGGGTATTTCTCAAGCGCATCTATGAACGCTCCATCAAGCCAAAGGCCGTAGAGAAGAAAACAAGCGCAACAACGGACTCGGGGGTTGCGCCGCCCAATGAGCCAATGGCACTCGACGACCTGGAGCTGGACACAGGACTCGAAGGACCAATGAGCGTCATGATGATCGAGACATCCTGGACCCAACCATACATTATGTACCTCCTCAGCAAGAGGCTACCGGACGATCCGACTGACGCTGGGCACATCACACGGCGCTCAAAGGCATTCGCTGTTATCAACGGCGAACTATACAAGCGTAGCATCACAGAAGTACTCCAACAATGCGTCTCCACGGCAGATGGAAGAGCTATTCTCCTTGACATCCATGAGGGGACCTGCGGGCACCACGCCGGCAATCGCGCCCTCGTCGCAAAAGCTCTACGAGCTGGATTCTACTGGCCTACGGCCATGCGTGACGCCAAGGACATCGTCCAAAAATGTAACGCTTGCCAGCGATTCGCGGACAAGCCGCACGCACCTGGCGCAGAGCTCCGACCAATTCCATTGGCCTGGCCCTTCACGCAATGGGGACTCGACATGGTCGGCAAACTCCCAAGGTCCTCACGAGGAGGCTACGTCTACCTCTTGGTCGTAGTCGACAAATTCACCAAGTGGATTGAGGCCATGCCAGTAACTAATCAATCAGGATATAGTGCAGTCAAGTTCTTCGAGTCCATTGTCTATCGCTTCGGAGTGCCACACAGCATCATCACGGACAACGGGACGAACTTCACATCCAAGGAGTTCCAAGAATTCTGCGAGAATCTGGGAACCAACATCAGCTATGCCTCTGTAGCGCACCCACGGACCAACGGTCAGGTCGAAAACGCCAACGGGCTCGTCTGCGGTGGCATCAAGAAACGAATTCTCAGGCCACTCGAACAGGTTGCAGGCTGCTGGCCAGACGAGCTGCAATCGGTACTTTGGAGCCTACGCACAACTCCAAACAGCGCCACAGGTTACACCCCGTTCTTCATGATGCACGGGGCTGAAGCGGTGCTACCCGTCGAAGTACGACACAAAGCACCATGAGTGGTCGCTTATAGCGAGCAGGATTCAACTCTTGCACTCAAAGATTATGTCGACCTCCTCGACAAGGCGAGGGAAATCGCCGTGGAAAGATCTACGTTTTACCAGCAGAACCTGCGCAACTACCACAGCAGAAGGCTACGCCCCAGGTCCTTCGTCGAAGGCGACCTGGTCCTGCGATTGAAACAGCAAGGGCATCTCAAGCTCGAGTCCCCCTGGGAGGGACCATACGTGTTTACAGAAGTAATCCTAGGTGGCGCCTATCGCATTAAAGATTTAGAGACAGGAGTTGCATACTCCAACCCTTGGAACGTCGCGCAACTGCGATGCTTCTACCCTTAGTCGTTTTGTTTTTACATTGCAAATAAGGCTACTCAGCCAAGGCTACTTAGCCACACATTGTACCTCGTACTATCCTGCGAATAAATAAAGCTAAGTGCCCCAAAACCTCTGTGTCCTCTTTTATTTTTCGCAAATTATCCACTCGGGGGTTGCGCCACCCTATACACATCTGTTCTACGAACTAACGTGATATCCTGAGTAGCTGGCAACCAATCGAAACCCTTAACAAACACCAACCCAGTTGCAACGCACCTGATAGGTTGGCAAGGGGCTGAGATAAGCACAAGTCAGGCTAACAAAAGGAATCACATAAGTGCAACGCACTCGCAAACCATACAAGCTCTTTGTACACGTCAATGATTACCAATTATACAACATATATATGAACTTTACAACACTGGTACAACTATGTGCAGGGTACAAACCAAACTACTGTTGCAGCAAAGGGACGTTGGTCTTCTCCTCGAAGAAGTCAACGATTTCCTCCGCTGGGCGATCCACCGCCTGGTAGTGCGGAACCATGTTCAAAGTCGAACCCGCTGGCGGCGCTGGCGGTCCAGCCGCAATTGCTACGACGTCCACATCAGGCATGTGCGGTCGCACTAGCGACAAAGCAGCCTTGACACCAGCCACCAACTGTTGCCGTACACACTCGCGGACTGCACTCAGGTCCTAGAATTTGGCAAAAAGACCCAGCAGGCTTGACGGAACGACGTCCAGCGGGAACAACGTCCGATAAATATTCTTCAAGCATGATTGTGACTTCTTCAAGAAATGAAGCACCCGCGACGCACGATCCTGCAGGGTTGCCAACGCGATTGCGCGATCATGATCCACCTAGAAGTATCCACTCGCCTAAAGCTACTCTTGGGTCAGGTCATTCATGCGAATGGAAATCCTATCCTTCACATCCTGCGGATGGCGCGCACTGACAACTATACCAAGCAAAGGCAGAAGTATGAAGACAACAGACTACTGCGAGTGACTACAGGGAAAAGATAAGAAAAAGGAGAACTAACATTTGAATTGGTCGCCTAGCTGCGTCACTTCCTCCAGCAGACATTGTTCTCGGGCGAGAGCTTTCTCCGCCTTTGATTTCCATACATCCGCATTACCATGGAGTACGGGCAATTCACGCTCCAACTACTTCACGCGGTCACGGAGTTGCGAGAGCAGAGAAAGATCATCCACCCTGGAGCGCGGCGGCGCCAAGGTGTCATCAGGGTGTGGCGAATCCCGAGGTTCCCTCAAAGGATCACTCGATGTGCCCTATCACAAGTCAAGCAAGAGACAATAAGAAGACTAAGGCGAAGCACAGACAAAAGACTCGAGTGCATTGAAGATTAACAAAGTATCAGCAGATACACTCACCAAAATGCATGTTTTTCGATAGAAGACATAAGCTATTTACCTATTACAAGACAAAGACTACTAAGGAGCAAATGGTTTCTTCGACTTGGACTTTGGTTTTGGGGGCCTCATCAAGTCCGTGGCGGTATCAGACGCCACAGACTTTCCGCCGGCCCCTGACGCCACAACCTTTGCCGCCTTCTTGGCTCGCTGCAGCTCCTCAGAGTACTTCGCAACTGTGTTGATCAGTTGTGGCCCGTACTTGCCACAAGCAGTTGCGAAAGGGGCAAAGACTACCTGCTGGCCGTCTGCGCTGACAGGCATCGCCTTGGAGACCGCTGCAGGATCAACTTTGACTCCACGGGCTTGAACCATTGCGAGTGACATTGAAGCGCTAGCAGCACGGAGCGAGTTCTTGAAGCTCGCAGGAATGCCTCCGGCAAGAGACTCCACCAGCTCATCCATATTTTCGATCAACTCAGCCTTGGGTGTCATCTCCTCCCGAAGGCGATTGAGCACGCCTTTAGCCTTGGCAAGCGTCCCCTGCATGGCAGCGCTGCGGTCTTCGACTGCCGAGATGGCACCCGCCAACGCATCATCGTGGCGGAGTGCCTGTGCGTCAAAGCTCAGACCGCTGGCATCTACACAAGAATCAAGCATAGGCACAACATCAGCAGCAAATAGCAAAATCGAAAGAAGAGGCAATTGGTGAAATTGAAGACCAGGAAATACCTGAGAGAGCCTTGGCAATCGAGAAAAGCTATTCTTCGAACAACTTCTCCCTAGCTGCGATGGAGGCACGCAGATCCTCTTCGCGTTTTTTCGATTCATCACGTGCCGCGATTGCCTCATCGCGACTCTTCACAGCCGCGGCGAGCGTCTTTTCCAGGGTGGCAGCGTCGCGAAGAAGGGCATTATGCTCAGCTGAAAAACAAACAAAAAGGATAAACTATCAGTCGAATATATCACAAGGATGTAGAAGAAGAAGTAAAAAAGCACTTACCTTCCACCATGCGATGGCGATTATCCAGCATTGCATGCTGGCGACCAATCACAAGCACCTGCTCCACCAGGTGGGCGGCTTCCTTCACAAGGAGCTGTCATAAAGGAAAACAACAAAGGATCGGCAGATGGCATAGATAAAATTCGACTGCAACATCAGAAGAAGAGATACTACACATACATGATCCTCAAATGACTCCGAAGTCGATTGATGCGCAGTAGTCCGGGCAACCATCCGATGCCCCACATCATGTGGAGAACTTGATGAATTATGCTCGGAGTGGGCCACCAATGGAGGGGAAGGAGCACGCTCAACCTCTTTCTTGGCCCTTGAGGTTGCGACTCCAGATTCCTTCACAAACTGGATGTCGCCAGAAGATGACGACGCCGGCTGACTGTAGAACAAAAACCAACATCAAGAAAATGCAACTCCAAAAGAAGAACCAAAAGGAAGATTCACATACTTACCAATCAAAATTGTCAAAATCGAAGGTAGGATCCCCCGACTCTGACGATGACTCCTTCGGCAGTCGCATCTTCTTGCGGGAAGGTGGTGCCATGGCACTCACAGGAACGGCAGGTATCGGCAACTCAACACCAACAGCCGCACCTTCCGGAGTAGAAGGAGACGATGCATCCGAGCCCTCGCTACGCGAATGCTTGCGAGTGTCCGAATTACTCGACTCGGGGGCTTCCTCCTCCACATCATATGGAACGGTCGACTCCGACTCGTCCTCTTCCAAGGCTTCGCGGGGGATAACCCCCTCAAGAAGAGGGGGCATACAGGGTGACACCCTCCAATCCTGCGTACAAGACACAAATTAGCACAGGCTAAGAAAAAGAGAGGCATGCGACAAATAAAGCTACTTCGTAGCATAACCATACCTCAGGAGGAGGATTAGCAGCATCAAATGGAGGCACGTTTGGTTCACTAGGGAGCACATCCTTGGTGGTGTACTTGGTGACCAGTCACACTCTTCTATCTACCTCACTCACAGAAATGCCATCGGCAGATACGCGAGTGACGTCGTCCGCGCCAGTCCACTGGAACATAGGGTGGACTCTGGCCTGCAGGGGCTGGACGCGACGGCGCAACCACGTGCGAATGAGGGTGCAGCCTCCCTCTTCTTTACCCATGCGACTCTCGAGGTCGCAGATGCGCTTATACAGCACTTCTGTCTCCGCGGACTCATCGGGCATCACTATGTTCTTCCAGGAGCACCTCCTCTTGCACGGTGTCACGGGATCAAAGGGCGCGAGTCCGAAGTGGTCTTCATCGGCCTTCTGGTCGTGAATGTAGAACCACTTGTCCCTCAACCCTTGGACGGACATCATGAGCTTGATGTCGAAGTATGTGACTGAGGAATCGACGTGGATACCACAGCCGCCTACATCGTAGACTACGGAGCCAGACGCTGATTGGCGCTTTAGCTTGAAGAGGCGCTTAAAAAGACCAAAGTGCGGCTCGATTCCAAGCTAGCACTCGCAAAGAGTAATGTAGCAAGCTACATGGAGGATGGAGTTGGGGGACAGCTGATGCAGCTGGAGCCCATAGAAACAAAGGACTCTAAAAAAAGGATGCAAGGGCAACGAGAGACCGCGGATGATGAACGCTAGGAACATCACCCGAAAACCGCCAGGAGGAGAAGGGATTACCTCGCTGCCGGGGACACGTGCGTTAGCGACTGCGGCAGATAGAACTCCGTCTTGGCACAGGAGACGGAGTTCATAAGACTTGATTATGGATGCGCGTCATGCGCCATTGGTGACACGAGTGCCCGCGCCCTTCTTCTTCTCGGCGACGGCGGTGCTAGTGCCTGCAGCGGCGGAGCTGCCTTCTTCTTTGCAGCAACCGTGGCGGCGGCGGAATTGGTCGCGGCACCTCCTTTCTTCTTCCCCATTCTGCGGTGGCGATGTGACCGAAGAAAGTAACTGGGAAATATGTGGAGCTGGTCCAGCGCCACGAGAAAAGATGAACACAAAGAAGCAGAAGAGCAGCAGCAATGGCGATGGAGGCAAAGGCAGAGAAAAGAAGCAGATGTGAAAATTTACCGTCGCAGCATCGCTACTTAACCCCCTGGAAGATGCAATCTAACGGCCATAAAAAACCCTACCAGACGCGTGGCGTTCATCGCGCTCAACACATGGAGGACCTGAAGCGCGAAGCGTCCCCCACTATGCACGGAAATCGAGGAGCCACAGTTAAAACAGAGATTACGCATGCCCGGTCAAATCAGCATCAAAAAATGGGACCCACCGCTCTTCACGTCCCGTCAAACTCGCTCACGCGGGCAACTAGGGTCATCATATTGTCAGCACTGACGTCATTCAAAATAATGCAGCAGAAGACTTCGACTACTTTAGTCCTTGCTCGAGTCTTCGACTCCACCAAGCACTCGGGGGCTACTCCCATAGGGAGCGCTAGTCGCGCACCCTACGATTTTTTCTTTTCTTTTTACAGGACCAGGCTCAATCAAAGCAAACCCAACCACTCAAATCCGCGATTCGATTATAGACATGGGTTACTCCCATAGGGAGCGCCGGAAACAAATTCGACTGAAACAAGCAACAAAAGACGACAGCAGTCGCAAATTTCTTTAGTCCCTGCCTAAGTCTTCAACTGAACCAGGCACTCGGGGGCTACTCCCATAGGGAGCGCTGGTCGCGCACCCTATGATTATTTGTACAACGTACTGTGTGTTGATAACATCCACACTCGAAGTTTATGGCAACACCGCCTCATATTTTTCCCTACAAAGAGACTACGTCTCCTGGGCCACCCGAATCGTCTCCGCGACGGCAAAAAATTCGGATGTCGCGCTTACAGTGTGAAGATAAGACCAAAATAAGGCCTGGCAACGCAATTACTGCGCACTACCAGAAATATATCCGTGCCAACAGGTACGATGAAGATGCCTTGACGGACGCGTCGAGTGCTCACACCCATATACTGGAATTCGACTCCTGTAAGACCTCCGCGGCTTAAGTAGAATTACACCAGCACTTTTCCAGATTCGAGTCAGGGGACTCGAGTTCGAGTAGATTGCATTGTTTTACCATAAGGTAGTTAACTGATACCGATGCATCAGTTAAATCAGGCACGCACATCAACAATCCCTATGACGCAAACAGAGCAATCGAAATATACTCATTCATGCATACGAAAGGCTTCATAAAGTCCCTAGTCGAATCTGCGATTCCACTGGACACTCGGGGGCTACTGACATGGGTATACCCTACAGGTACTCGAGTTTGGTATATACGGTCCAGATACGGCAGAAGCCCACGGCGTTGCCAAGGCCCAGTGGAGAATTCGAGTGGCCTACGGACTCTCGATTGCTTGCGAGACAAGAAGAAATTCAAGATATAAAGTTCAAAGGGAAAACCCTAATTTGTAACTGACTCGACCTGCTACCCGATACCTAGCCTATCTATATAAAGGCTAGGAGGGGCGGCGAGGAGGACACACGCAACCCTAGTTTCCACAACCCTCGCCAGATTGCATCTGCGCACCATTGTAATCCTCGATTCCTCCAATAATTCCACGAGTAGACAAGCAGGAGTAGGGACCTCTACGAGGCCTGAACCTAGGTAAATCTTTGAGTCCCCTGTGTGCTTGTTTGCTAGCCGATAGATGTCTCCAGCGCTCCCTCCTTCTCCAAAACCCAAGTCCATAACAATGGGCATTGATGAGTTAACCCTCGTCACCCATCGTGTCATCACATCCCGGCACGTTTACTTTGACGAGTTGGTGTTTCCGTTTCAGCAGGGACTACTTGCGACTCCTTTGACGACATCCTCGGCGCACGCTGGCCCCTTTGAGGCCGGCCCTGCTCACCGACAAGTGACCGCGGCGAACCCATCTGCGCCCGCCCTGCATGGTCCCTCGGCGCACGGGCCCATGACGCTGCCCGGCTCGCCGCGTGGCACGCCGCCCGCCTCGCCACCTGGCTCGCTGCCCAGGTTGCCACCCGCCGCGGCCCCGTCTCCGCCCGCATCGGTGACATCCCCCATGTCGCCCTCGTCGCCCTTGTCTAGCTCGGCACCCTCTTCATCGACCCCTCCTTCATCGCCCGCTTCGGCTGCGGATGCCGTGCCCGCCCTGCCTGCTGGCATCGTCACTCATGCGTGTGCGGGTGTGCGCCGGCCCTCCACCCGCTACCTCGCCGACGAGTACGTCTGCACCGCCTCTACGTCCACGATCTTGCCAGTTCCCACCTCTACCCAGGCCGCTTTGCGCGACCCGCAGTGGCACGTTGTGATGCAGGAGGAGTTCGACGCGCTACGGCACAACCGGACCTGGGAGATGGTCCATCACCCCGCACGCGCCAATGTCATCACCGACAAGTGGGTCTTCAGGCACAAGATGGGTCCTGACGGCGCCCTGGAGCGCTATAAGGCACATTGGGTGGTTTGCGGTTTTCGCCAACGGGCAGGCGTCGACTTCACGAATACGTTTGCCCCGGTCGTCAAGCCGAGCACGATCCGCACCTTCCTTCACCTCGTCGTCTCTCGTGCCTAGCCGGTGCACCAGATGTATGTCTCCAACGTCTTCCTCCACGGCCATCTCTCCGAGCAGGTGTACTGCCAGCAGCCCATCGGTTTCGTCGATGCTGAGCATCCGGACCATGTGTGCCTACTTTCTCGGTCCTTGTATGGGCTGAAGTAGGCCCCGCATACCTGGTACCAGCGCATCGCTGCGTTTCTGCATCAGCTTGGCTTCCGCTCCACGCACTCTGACGCGTCGATGTTCGTCTATCGCCAAGGCATCGACACTGCCTACTTGCTGCTTTATGTCGACGACATCATCTTAACGGCATGCACTACTGGCCTCCTTCGACAGCTCACCGACCGCCTTCGCGCCGAGTTCGCACTCAAGGACCTTGGCCCGCTCCACTACTTCCTCGGCATCGAGGTAGTACGGCGCGCAGATGGGTTCTTTGTTCATCAGCGGAAGTATGCTCATGAGCTCCTCGAGCGCGCTGGGATGCTTAACTGCAACCCTGCGCCTACTCCAGTCGACACGAAGGCCAAGATTTCGGCTAGCGATGGGTCGCTGGCTCCCGACACATCGTTTTATCGCTCCATCGTCGGTGCCCTGCAGTACTTGACGCTGACATGTCTGGAGTTGCAATATGTCGTGCAGTAGGTGTGCTTGCATATGCATGCTCCTCGGGATGCCCACTGGACATCGGTGAAGCGGATACTTCGCTACATATGCGGCAGTATGAACCTCGGCCTCTCGCTTCACGCCTCGCCATCGTCGCCTACTCAGACGTGGACTGGACTTGGACTGGCTGCCCTGATACGCGGCGGTCTACCTCGGGCTACTGTGTCTACCTCGGCTCGTCGCTCGTCTCTTGGTCTTCCAAGCGACAACCCACCGTCTCTCGCTCTAGTGTCGAGGCCGAGTATTGGGTCGTGGCTAACGTCGTGGCCGAGTGCACGTGGCTTCGTCAGCTTCTCTCTGAGCTCTCTTGTCCTGTCGATAAGGCCATGGTGGTGTTCTGTGACAATATTTCGGATGTCTACCTCTCCGCCAACCCCGTTCATCATCGACGCACCAAGCACATCGAGCTGGACATTCACTTTGTTCGTGAGCAGGTTGCTCTCGGTCACGTTCGAGTTCTTCACGTACCGACTTCTCAGCAATTTGCGGACATCATGACCAAGGGATTGCCGACGTCGACCTTCGACGAGTTTCGTTTCAGTCTATGTGTCGGTACCGACCCTTCGACTGTGGGGGGGTGTTGAGACACATATTGTACTCTGTATAGGTCTCCTTGTACTCTCAGGATTGTACCTGTAATTGTCTATATATATGAGATAGACGGCCCTATTGGAGTTGTGCATTCTCCACAATTCCTTCTACATATCCGGCCGGCCGACTGGCTCGCCATTAAGGTGCAAATATTCAGACTCACTGCTCGAGTTCACTCTGGTTTGCCCTCTTTCATATCAACCTAGTTAACCCTTCTTGATTTTTGCAAGTACTAGTAAGCGTGTACATGCAATCGCATGTCTCATAATTTGCAATAAAAATATGTCTTTCAAATTTTATCCTTTTTCTGTAAATTTTCTTACAGGGGTCAATTAAATAGGTGGCATGGTCTAATCCTATTCCACACACATGTCATCACTTAAAATTCTCAATGCACACAAAATATTGATTTTGTTACAGACATACTTAAAATAGAAAATAAGCAACATTATAAAATAAAATTGTTATAAAAATATTGATCCTTGAATATGACAGACACGACATAATCGTCAGTTACCAAACTGGTTACATTATTTGGAGAGTTCCTCCATATGACATGGTCTCTATGAGCTTCACTTACACCCATAGCTGCAAGCTCATGAGTTGGCTTGTTACAGACTCTAGTCACAAACACCACTCTAGCCTCTATGACCTAAATCTATAAAGTTCTTGTTAAATATTTTCTGAATTTGTAAAGTTCCAACACCTTATGCATATAGTTCTATAGGATGGATCTATAAAGTACTAACACCTAATATATACAGTCATGTGATAAATGGTGGTATAGATTTCTTTTTTAGGTGGGACGTGCATGGGATCCATCGACTCGGATCTCAAACAACATGGACGGCCAAGATAACTATTCGGCATCGAAACAGTTCGTAAATCTCCGAGTTGCAGGCTAAGCGCATTTTAGATAGATTGTGCAATACATAGAGAGATAGTTCGGTCTCTTGTTTTATTCTTCTAGCATATTTGTAAGTATTTTGCGTCTCTTGAAACCAGCGTTTTAGATAGATTGTGCAATACAGAGAGATAGTTTGGTCTCTTATTTTATTCTTCTAGCATATTTGTAAGTATTTTGCGTCTCTTGAAACCAGTCGTAAAACCATTCTTCTTTTTGGAATAAAATGATAAGAAAATTTGATGCGCATTCTTAGAAGAAAGCAGTATACATCAGGTGGCCCATTATACGTAGCAATAGACTCAACCGGACAAGATATATCCAGTATTAATAGAGATGATCCTGAGAGAACCTTTTTCAGACACTTGTGACACAAACCCACCGCACACCCAGTCTAGAAAAGAATTAGACAACGCCCCAACACTGTGTACTCTCAGTTCTCCACTCTGTACATCTCAGGAAAAAATTCTCAACTCTGTAGCACTCTCTCTATCCCTCCCGTCAAAGTCCACCCACCGCCCCTCCCATTTCTCCCCGCCGGTCCCCATTTACAGTCTCAAGCTCCCTCGCTCGTTCTCGTCAGGCTGACCCTCCCCTTCGTCCCCAACGCTAGCGTGAGGAATCCCACGCCCTGCTCTTCTCCGTTGCTCCTCGTCAAATCCGGTCGCCAAAGAGCCCATGGGCTCTCGAGCTTGGTATGCTCGCGGACGACCAGAGGTAGGCGCCGATGGAGGCGGATGCGGAGGCGCGGGCCTCGTCTCCACTGGATTGGCAGACGCGGCCACCACACATTGGAGGGCTCCACATCGCCAATCTCCTCGTCCCGCAGTACAAGCTGGTGAATGGGAGCAATCGCGGAGGGCGTCGGCGAGGAGTCCCTGCTCCGGCGGGCTGGACATATCGCGAGCATTGGGCATCAGGTTGTGCAGGTAAGGAGTTCCCCTCTTTGCAAAGCTCAATCCTACAAATCTCTAAAAGAAAGGATGTGTACATGCATCGCTCCGAAGCAGACACATGGGTGTATGTATGACATGATTTCAATACTGGATACTTTGGTGTCATTTTTATTTCTATGTCTGAATATTGTACGCTCATAAGATCTCTAACTGACTGAAATTTAACAAATCATTGCAGATTGTACTATTTGCCATGATATCTACCGTACAGATCCCGAATGGAAGATCAATCTACTTAGGTACTTCAATCCTGTTGGGGCTCACCCGAGTGGATACCTTGCTAAAGACCAATGTAGAATTTCCAATAATTATACGCCTATGTTCAGCAAGTTGTTGGCAGGAGGCCAGTTCGGACAATATTGGGGAATGACTATACAACGATAGACGGAACAGGGGTAATTGTTTTTTCATGCTATGTACAGTTTCTTTTCATTTACACTCGTTGTAATTTTATTTGTCCATAGCTGTGCTTTTTTCAAGATTTGTTAGCGTCTGGCAATCTGCCATCTGGTTTTAGTTATAGACAAATGTACATGCCATTAGATAAATTTATCTAAAGCATGTTGCAAATTCCTTGAGTTCCAACAATTTAGTAGATGTTTAACTTTGCTCAATCATAAAACACTTTCTGTAATTTTGCTAAACCCTGAAACAACTTTTGTAATTTTGCTAAAGCCTAAAATTAAATAGAGATGATCTCATTTACATACTGAATAATGAAAACAATGAATAGATCATGTTCCTGCGAGTACCGCCACCTCTCCTGCCTCTCTGCCACAGCTGTGACGACCTCCCTCTCTCCTGTCACACTGCAGCTGCAGCAACGACCGACGACCGCCCTTCCCCTGCCTCCTTGTCGGCCAAGCTTTACATGACCATGCAGTTGAGTTAATTTTCTATTTTTCTCCTATCATATAGTTATCATGTTACAAATCAAATTTGAAAGGACGAAATGAATTGTTTTAATTATTATTTGAAAACAGATGACCTGGAATGGCGCATCCATTTACAGGAGACTGGACATGTTCAAATGCTCGGGCATATATTTTTTCTTTAGAAGAATTGGTTTGTGGAAGTCTCACCATCGATGGGAAGTGAAGATGTTGACGTATCGAGGTATATGTGTTGCCACCTTTTTTAATAGAGTTATTTGTATTAGCCACTAATGATAGTCGTATATGTTAGTTGCTGCGGAACAATCAGGGAGGCAAAAGCAAGCAGCCAATCGGGTGAGAAACTTAGGAAATAAAGAGAAGGCAGAGGAAAAAAATAAGATTGAAAGAAGGGACTTGGGGGATTGGATAAGGTTGACAAACAGTTGGTAAAGATGAAGGAAATCAGCGAACTACGCTTCAAGGGTAATCTTCCATTTACTCCCTATACGGTAATATGATGCATGAATTGGTACTGGTTTGTTAGCCGGAGATTTACAAACAGAAATTTAGTTTATAAACTGGACTTAAACGCTAGCTGCTGCACATGACTTACTTGAACAGAAATATAGTTTTACAATCTTTAGCATCGACATCTGCTGAAATGGTTAACTGGCACACAGAATAAAGTATACAGAATATTTAAAATTTATACAATGCTTGATGGAGTCTGGAGTACAAGAATTTAATTAGTAGGGCCAAATATTAATGCAAACCTGATTGGCTCTCCTACGAAACCCCATAAGATAATATCATGTTTTATATCACAAGACCAACCCTTGGAGAACTGACCAACAGTGAAGTGAACTGAACCACCAACAAAACCGGAGAACCATGATAGATTTATACTTTAGCACCACAAATCCAATTAAACTTGATCGGCGTCCTTAAGAGAAGCATATGAGATGTAGTAGTTTAAGATGACCTGGAACCTATGAAAAGCAGCATGTTAGTGTTCTTTGGGACCGTATAACCTCCAGATTTATTATTGTTGATAAATATGACCATCTGTTTCTGGGGCACCACACTTGAGCGCTTGTCCTAATAGCACACAACTGACAGTATGCTTGTCATGCACATGCATGCTCTGCTTGTGTGCTTGCCTAAAAAAAGGTTAAAGATTTCAACTAAACTGAATTAGAACATATTTTTTTCATCACAAATGGCAATTACCCACTATTTCTCAAATACATAGCTTTCATTCTATAGTATATCTCCAGGTTCCAGTAAGTAGAATTAGTATATCTTCAGTTTTCAGTAAAACCAACATGCGACAGAGACCATGTAGCAAAGTATAATGTGCCAGCTGTTCTGTTATCTTTCCTTTTGCACGATTTTGCTATTTTTGGTTGCTTTAGAAATCCTTGTAAACTCTTATTATGATAAAAACAATTCAGGAAAACTTATCCTGTTAGTTAGGAAAATCAAATAACAAACCTACGTTTGAAAGCAAACAGCGAAGAAGCTTAGTTATACTGTTTTGGCTACAGAAAAAAGTTGCAACAATAAAGTGATATGTATCTATTAAAAATCAAACAAGGCCTATGGCAAACAAAGTTGGGACTAATCCCTTGCTTTATTATTACAGAATGGGCAATTATAGCTACGGATCTAGTGAAACTGCATGCCTTACAAAGTTTGAAGATATCGAAAGTATGTAGTACCTAGTAATCAGTCTCTTTGATTGTTCAGATTGCTCTTTTCACAAGATATACACTACAAAATACCAGTGATGATTTCTTTCTAGTAAGCATATTCTTTCAGAGTTGCTCATGAAACTGGAAAAGACAATATTAATCATTAGCTTTCTTTTCAATCTCGTAATGGCAGATGAGTTGTATCAGGCACGGAAGGGTAGATCAACTTACCTTGCTGATCATGTAGCGGCGAGGATCGACGTTGTTGAGGACATCAGAGAGGGTGTCATACATGCAAGCGGCAACGTCGTCGTCCAGGAACGCCGTGAGGGCGTCGTCCAGTCAAGCGACGCGGGCAAGCGCGCCATCCAGTTCAAGGCGAGGGCGACGCCCAGGAATTTGGCGAGGGGGCAAGGACACGCCCAACAACTCGGCGAAGGAGTCCAGGAACGCCGCGAGGTTGCCATCCAGTTCATGGCGAGGACACGCCCAACAACTTGGCGAAGGAGTCCAGGAACGCCGCGAGGTCGCCATCCAGTTCACGGCGAGGGCAACTCCCAGGAATTCGGCGAGGGAGTACGGGAACGCATCGAGGCTGCCGTACAGTTCACAGCGAGGTCGCCTTCAGGAATTCGGCGAGGACGTCTAGGAACGCCGCGAGGTCGCCTTCAGGAATTCGGCGAGGGCGTCTAGGAACGCCGCGAGGTCGCCTTCCAGGAATTCGTCGAGGTCGTCTTCCAGGATTTCGTGTTGTCCAGGAATTCCGCGAATCCGGCGAGGGAGTGGTCGTGGTGGTGACCTGCGGTGATGGCGAGTTTGATCCCCGTGATTGGTTTTTTTAATTTAGCGATAATTTTTTTCTGGAACCAGCAACAATCGTTGAGCGCGCGGGTGCGTATCATAGTTCGAGGGATAAGTTTTGTCCGACGCTGGAAATCGCTAAGTGCACACGGAACCTTCTCAGGCTAAGCCCAGGCGTTGGATTGGCTTAAGTGGGCCAGATCGTGTGGTTCTTTTATGTCCGTGTGTGATCTACGGGGTACCTAAAGCTAAATTCTTGTTTGCTCCTTTATAAGTAGTAGAGATAGAGATAGAGATATGCAGTCTAAGGTTTAGTATCCTAGCTGATGGTATAGAAATACTGAATTAAACGATCAAATCATATGGTTCAGAACCTGTACTGTAGGTACCTTCATGTGAAATCTTTCCTAGGTTCATGTTTTTATCTCAGTACGTATTAACAGAGCAGAAACCTGATCATTAAATGTTTTATGATTTGTAGGAATGGATGATCAAACTGGTAGCGTTCAAGAATCAAGTAACATGTCTATTTCAAGCGATGACAATTGCATCGAGCAATAAAAGAAAAGCAATGTGGAACTTGAACATGACAATGGTGAAGGTCAAGCAAATGTGTTGCTGGAACTTGAACAGGACGCCATGTCTGAGGATTCCTGCAATTCCTTGATTGAGCAGCTTCGCACTTTGAAAATTCAACCTTCTAGTAACCCAAGTTCTGAAAATAACAATGGACAACTTGGTACACAGGAAGTTGGTGCACCTTTTATTGGGGAGACAACAAGTAAAAACTATATTAAGTCCAATAGCTGTGAGATGTGCTGGACGTCCTCCTTCATTGAGAAAAGAATCTAAGGTTGATAAGCTTATTCGTGAAGCAAGAGAAAATAAGAAAAAAACCGAACAAAAGGAGAAGAAAAAAGCTGCACAAAAGGAGAAGAAGAAATCTGAACAAGAGGTAATTCTACCGGTACTTTGTTTTATTGAAAAGATCTACATCTTTTAAGTTCACTAATTTAGTATTTATTCCAGGCTCGCTCCATTAAACTAAAAAATAAAAGATCCAATACAAAGAGGAAATCATTAGAGAATGACATTCTAAAACAAGCTGAGATGGGACATGAGGTAGCTATTTTCTTCTCATCTCCTTATTTTAGTAAATACTAGAGCATCCAAGTCAGTTTACGCCTAGCTTTATTTGGAGTAGGAATCTTTTGTCATGGGAGTTGGTTACTGCAACATAAATCCAACCATGACAACTTCAGCACCATATGGAACAACCCAAGGATCATTTAACTTGGGCATTAATACCAGCATCATGAATCCAACCATGACAGTTGCAGTACCATCTGGAACAATTCAGGTATCTATGTTTTTCATCTCTCTTTGCAATAAGTACTTTTACATTCAAGTCACCCTACGAATTTATTTTTGTACAGGAATCGCTTGACCTCGACATTATTAGCAACATAAATCCAACCATGGCAGCATCATTACCATCTGGGAGTTCATCGGCAATGGTTATGCCTCCAATTCTGGGAACATATACAAGCATGTTGTTTCAAGTTCAGCAAAACACTATGGCTCAGTCCAATTCTGCAGAATTAAACTTTAGCGGAAGTGGAATGCTCAACAATACGATGGATCAAAGTTAGACATGGTTTGGTGTAATTTAAAGGTGTTGGATCTATCCCTTTTTTGTGCACTTAGCAACTTTAATGTAATAGCTGATAGGAACCAGGGTACTTGATCAGAGAGGAGACCATCCATCAATTTGCTTCATCTTGTGTTTGGCAGTAGTACTTATGTTGATTTCTCCCTATTCCTAATTTTCTCTCTCTACCTCTAGAGTTGCAATATTTCTGTACTTGCGTTCCTTTTTACACTTCCTACTGCTGGGAGTTGAACAATGTAATGGAGGTTTTCTCAGTATATGTGTGTTGTTAAATCACAGATTTTCACTTTCTTTATGACACATTGTTCCACCAACCAGTGTTCACCTTCCCAGCTTTTTGTTTCATATGTTTATATAGTTTGACCGAATATTCAGTGCACATGCACATATTTTTATAAATGATTCTAGTTGGCAAATCATGATCCCAACATACCAGCCACATGGACAGGGTTTCCACTCCACATAATTTTGCAGAACAGAACAAACTTTATTCATTCATAGAAAACATATACATACACATGAAAAGTAGTGTCAGAACTACAAAGAACACTACTGCAGAAGTGAACTTCCTATACACTGATCATAGGGCATACATTTCTCACATGTAGTTTCATGTTTCATCCACAAAGCATTATCTCTCAGATTTGTTGGCCACCAGAGATGTACCAGTTTCCTCTTTGTTGCTTCTAAAGATACACTAGGGACCTATTTCCTCTTTGTTTCTTCAGAACGTACATCTCAAGTTTCTTCCCAGGAACTATGTACTCAGGCTTGTAATTCTGACCACAAAAACTTGATGTTAAACTAAAGGTAAGAGTACCATGAGTGGAAATAAGCTTGCAGAGAGATCAAGCAAAATCAAAAGAATTGGTAACACATTTTTTATTTGCAAGGAGAAGTTGAGAAACAGAGCAAGGACCTGCCAATGTGACTCTTGCTAATGAGCTGTACCAGACGCTCGAGGCACATGGAGCAGCTCAATCTTTCAAGTGGAATTTTGCCCAGCATCCTTTTGTTGAAGTCGAAATCAGCTAGAGAGGGAGCGCTGCCGCGGTTTTCTTCCGACGAGGGCGAGTTCGCCGCGCCGCCGATGTCAAGGGGTAGGTCGCCGCCCAGCTTGCCGAAGAGGATCAGCTCGCTCCCAGCTTGCCGGAGAGGGTCAGCTCGCCGGGCTGCTTGTGACGAGGTCGAGCTCGCCACGCTGCCGCGGTTTTCTTCCGACGAGGGTGAGTTCGCCGCGCCGCCGATGTCAAGGGGTAGGTTACCGCTCAGCTTGCCGAAGAGTATCAGCTCGCACCCAGCTTGCCGGAGAGAGGCAGCTCGCCACGCTGCTTGCGACGAGGGCGAGCTCGCCACGCTGCCGACGACTGGCAGGCCGCCGCTCCGTCGCCTAGATGGGGATATTTTGGTTAGTTTTACCGATTTTCTTTCGAACGGACGGAGAAAATTATCCACGCTGGCTCCCCACGTACGTCACCTCGTCAGCGCGTACCGTTTCCGTAGCGAGAATCGTCCATCATGCTAATCAATAAAATACGTCGTATGACTTTTCTCTAAAAAAAAGGAAAACCCATTAATCATTTCCCTCTGCATATCTGGTCAAGTATACAGAGCATCTAACCATTATTTTGAATAGTATTTGCACCAGAAAGAAAATCTGCACTCCCTGAATGCATGACAATTGGATTTGTTCACCTTTTGAAACAATCTGAGAGGAGATATGCCCATATGTATCTGAAATACTCGTGTGGATGTTGTAGAAGAGAAACTTTGGTATCTAACTGGAAACAATCTGACAGGAACCAGTCATGTGGATGTAAGCAAACCTCAGTCATAAACAAGTGTTTATCGCTTTACTGAAAGTAACTAATGGCTTTGGATTTATCTAGATTTGGATATAACTTTTTTTAGATTAGATTCGGATATATCTAGTCATGTGCTATATCTGGATCTAAACAAATCTGAGACCATTGATTTGGTTTGGAGGGAGTACAAGAAACTGAAGAAGAAAAACTAGTAGCCTGCAGTTTCCAAAATTTTCTACTACCAGACTCTTAAAGCACACAAAGTTTCTTCAGTTGGACATGCACGAAGGAGGCATCGTCGGGTTCCAAGTAGAGTACAACATCCTAGAAACTGGTTTTTGTCTTGCTTTATAAATAAAGTCCAACGGCGAATAAATATTGAGTGATAAGGGAACCCTTACAAAACAGATTAAAGATAGAAAAAAGAAAAACTAGAAAGACCGAGCTTGCCGCCGAAGCTAGAAGAACGAGACAGAGCTTTCTTTCCAACTCATGCATATTAGTGCAATAACGGAGTGGTGATCTTGAGTTCTCCCTTCGCTTTTGATCGTGAATTAATTTTACGTGCGGAATGTCACTATATTGAAAATTTTCTATCGTCAGAAGGGAGAAAAGAACTCGGACTTACCATGTTGTTCAGATCTTGTTTTGTAAGTTAAGAAGCTATAAAAAAAGGCAGAAGTATTCTGGACTGGCGAGACTGAAAATGCAGAACAGCCAGGAGTGAACAAAACTAGGTAATTTGCACCAAAACTAGATGGACCTAGCGTGCTCTGCCGCGCCGTCCTCTGTTAATTGCGTTTAAATTCTATGACATGAGTGTTTTCTTGCTAGAGTATATATGGTTTTGTATTCCATCCGCTGTGGCTTGGTTTGGTACATGTGTTATGGGCTTGTTCATAGCACACGGGAGGCTGGCGAGAGCAAACGAAACACCACATCAATTGACCACGAATTGCATCCTACGTAGCCCCCAAATCCCCATTAAAACTCACATCACACTCACACACTGGTCTCGACCAGCGGCCAACCGCCATAACGATGACCACCATAGATTTACATTACACACATGCCCATACACAAATACATGCCATGACCTGTGCCACCGGAACCCGCCCCTACAACGACATTGAAGAAAAATGCATAGCAGGAAGCAGAGAAAACGAACCAAAGAGGGGGATGCCCCAGAGAACACGCATAGACGCGACGGCCGCACCGAGAACCAGCCTACACTGACGAAGTTGAGGAGGCGAAGAAGGGCGTTACAATAGCGTCAAAGGAAACCCACCACCACATCAAGAAGAGCATGAGAGAGACCGACCCGACGGCGGTCAAAGCAGCAATGAACCGACCCTGCGTCCACTTCTTTCGACCACATAGAACACATGTGGCTACACATGGCCTGTCGCAACACCACGGACATAAAAGGTACGCATGGATGACCGCACGGAACTACAACATCCATTTGTCAGCGGTTACACGCTGAAAGGACATAACCGAGACAACCACATGATCCAATTCGACAGCTAAAATCAGATATTTCATGTTTATAAGTCCAGACATGATTAATGCTCCTAAATTATCATTCCCATGTCATCATTGTCTCTCTCGTAATCAAACTATCAATAGAAATACATGCGAAAACCACAATGGAAAATTGGAATCGTTTTGCCCAATTAATACGCCATATTGTTTCGGTGTATTTTTTTATGGAGTGTTTGTAAATCTTGTTTTGGCCTGAGTTCACCACACCACGAGCTGGACCCCACCAAGTGTACCTCCCAATCAACCACGAGAGTTCAATTCTAGGGAGCTTAGTTCTCTTTAAGATATAACCCAAACTTGAAAGAAATTCACGTACAAAACTTTGGCCAAAACAATTTCATTAGGTCTAACCTTTTTGCAGCGCCGTATAGAGTGGCGCTGCACTCTATAGTGCAACACCATGATCCATGGCGCTGCACACTATGTTGTGCAATGCCATGACATTGGCGTCCCACTTTGTAAGTGAAACACCATGAACGCGGCGCTGCACTGTGTTGTGTACCGCGTACGGCGGCATTGCACTGTAGAGTGCAGCGCCACTCTATACTACGATGCTGAAAAAAGATTAGACTAGTGAAATTGTTTTTGTCAAAGTTCAGTCTTTGATTTCGTTCAGGTTTGGATTATTTTGGTGCAAATAGCCATACAAAACCACGAGCAGAAACCCCACTCCACTCAACCCCTCCCCTATGGATGACCCGCCTCCAGCTTCAAATCCAGACGACGGAGGGCGCCAGAATGGCCCGCCGCTGCAGCGTGCGCCTCCACCCCCAAATCCAGGCGAGTGAGCAGGGCTCCGGAGTGACATATTTCCGCAGCCCCTGCCTACATCCCCAAACCTAGTCGATCCACCGCAGCCCGCGCCTCCATCCCAAAATAGAGGCAACCAAAGACGGCGCCGGAGCGACCCGCCGCATCCGGCACCGCCGTGGTGCCTCGCCGGCCCCCCTGCCGGAGGATCCGGGAGATCCTCATATGTCTCCCACCCCAGCCATCCTCGCTAGCCCGTGCCTCCGCCATCTACAAGCGCTAGTGAGGCCTCGTCACCGACCCCAAGTTTCACCGCCGGTTCTATGGACACCACCGGAAGCCGCCCCTCCTCGGTGTCTTCCAGTGAAGAAGACAAGGGATCGTGTTCATCCCCGTCCTTGACCCTCCTTACCGCGTTACTCCGCAGTGCTTCAACCTTGGATGCAGCAGTAGTAGCCCCGATGATTATTGTTTGCTCGATTGCCGCCACGGTCTTGTCCTCGCCAAAGACCGGATGCGGAATGAGGTCTTTGTGTACGACTCCCACCACCCGGGGAGCAGCGCCTGGGGCATTTGTCTACCCTATCGGCAACCAGGGCCACGTGCACGGCGGCTGCCACTTGAGCCCATTCAAGGTGGTCTTGGTGTCCATGCACAAAGAAGATAATCAACCCCTTGCTTGCGTCTACTGCTTGGAGACTGGCGAATGGGGCAATCTCATCTCAACAGATCCTCCATGTGCCATTAGTGATTTTGGTACTCCTGCAACCCTAGTTGGTAATGTCCTTCACTGGTTGTTCTATGGTGATCGCATACTTGAGTTTGATTTGGATAGACAGAACCTAGTTGTGACCGTGGGGCCTCGCTTTACTAATGAGTTCCTCCATGGCAAACGTCGGATCATCCAGGCCGAGGATGGTGCTGTAGGCTTCGCCATATTGGCCCATCCTCGCTTCTGACTGTAGAAAAGGAACGTCAATTGTCACGGTGTTGTCACATGGGTGACGTGGAAGACCATTCAAATGCATAAAATTGTTGGGCTCCCTCCTCAGATTAGGGGAGAGATAATATGGCTGCTGGGGTATGATGAGGATAATGGAGTAATATTTCTAGATGCAAGCAGCGGTGTCTATGCGGTTCAACTTAAGTTGATGCATTCCAAGAAACTCTACGAAATCTATTCTATCAATCAAATCCATCCTTTTACGAGTTTCTATACACCAGGTAAAAAATGCTCATCCTTAATCCTTATATTGTAACAGTAATGTAATCTGGTCATGTTTGTACATGATTGCTTGACTACCTTTGTTATGATTCTCAAGTGTTCACTAAAAACTTTAACTTACCAATTATCTCTTTGCTACATAGGCGAATTTGTAGGCGTATTCCTTATTAGTATATATTATCGTTAGATATAGTTGTCTTCATTTTTTTTAGATACCGATGAAATGTCACATGAGTAACTCAGTTGGAATACTTGGAACATCAAAGCTAATTATATTCTTTTATCCAGTATTTTTATCTAATCTTGTTATTAATCTTAAGTGCGTTGCAACCATTTCCATTGAAATCCACATTGTCTGAACAATTCTGAAATAATTACAGTTATGTCTCTAATTAGGCTCCATTTTTTTCAGACTGAACATCCAATCACTTTTTTTGCTAGAGTTTATTAGCTTGGGCATATTTTAACTTTATCTGCTTGACATAAGAGGCATGAGTTTACTTGAGAAAGGTTTTGGACAATGTTTTTTTATATGCTAAATTTAGCTATTTATACTGTTTCAAGGAATATCCTTTGCATTTTACAGTTTATGTGAGATATGTTATAAAACATCTATGAACGGTGAGTAAGTTTGCTCAAGTTATATTGTCAGCTCATCTATGTAATTGACTTTCTCTTATCCATTTTTCCTTCTCCTCTTAACTTTTAGTAATTTCCTGACCTTATGCTTCTAGGAACAGCCATTAATGGTGGATCTAATGGAGCTGAAATGCTACAGGATACATAGGATGCTTGTCTAGTTTGTGAAATTTGGTTCAGCTGGTAAGATCTTGAAAATATAGTTTGTGAAATTTGGACTCTTTGCTTGTTTTTTCTTTGGTAAATATCCAGCTGCCACAGATTACTGTCCATTCGGCTACAGGGATGCACATATGTGAATAACACAAACAACGATTAAAATGATGGTCATGCCAAGGCAAAATGAGTACTTCTTGGATTGTTAATGATATCCAGATCAAATGTCTAATATGGTATTGATGTTGAAATTACTTATGTGCCTATCTGGCCATCGCTAGAGTTCTCTCTAGTTGTCTTGGAATCCCTAATATGCTGAATGCAGTATGTTTGCAGATCATTCTTATTGCAAAAGGTAATCACAACACTCAGCTCCCCACCCCCAATAAATTATAGTGTCAAAAGTATTCCTAGCAGATATAGCCGAGAACATGATCTTTGTTAGAGAGCTCTTCTTTATGTTGCTGAGTTGGTCATTCTTTTCAACGCACATCTTGTTCTTACACTGTCTTGCATACGTATTGCTATTTGATTTTGTGTGTATCTGTATCAGGTTACTAACCGATTAACGACATTGTTTTCTCCAGTTGAAGAAACAGCTGCTGCAGTTGTCCTTTTGTCACGTCGCATCAACTTGGTTAGCAGCGTTTTGTCCTTATACGTCTGAAAAACACCTGCAGAACCCATGGCTTAGGACATCTTCACCGGGCTGACCCAACCCGTCTGAATGCGTCCGCGCGGACGTGTGGGACGTGCGCGGCCTCTCCAGCGGGTCGATCCATCCGGACCGAGGCTCGACCCATCCATGCATCAAATTTGGACAACGGATGCGTCGGTCCGGACGCGGGTGGCACCGATTCAGACGCAGTCGCGGCAACGATTCAAAGGCACGGACGGAGCGTACTCCATCAATGCCGACGGGACGGCACCCTGACTGACGGGACGCCGCATGAGTTCCCGCCAGCATTGATGGCGAAGGAGCGGGAACCTGCACGTGTTCGCGGGCGCAGGGGCTACTTAACCCAGTGCCCGCCAGCACCGCCAGATACAACCCTAGCAGCGCAGCCACCACCGCCAAATTTGAAGACGTCGGGATGGTTCAAGAAGACCAATAATGACCACAAGGCATCCGGATCTGGCTCGAGCTACCAGCGCAGTGGCCTGCCAGCCTTCCTTCGCGGCGTCATGCCGCCGTCCTCGCGGCGCCAGGACTTTTCCCACTGCCCCACCGTGCATGACCGCGGCTACCCGTCGGTGGTGGAGGAGCCCCGCCGCGACTGCCGCTAGTTCCGCGTGGCGGAGTGCGAGCGGCGATGGAGTGAGGGAGCAGGCATCAACCATCGCCATGTCTCCCTCCCCACCGGCTGGCACCTCAACGAGAGCGGGTCCCGGTGCCGCCCGTTCCCAAGAAGTGCAAAGATCTAGAGGAGGAGATCCGTCGCCACATTCGCAACCTCCCGCGACCCTCCGGTGGGATCGCAACTACCAGAGCCAGGAATTTTGGAAAGAATTTCTGGACTAGGAGCACACGACGCGGCGCGCAAGCACCTTTTGCGTCAACTTCCAGTCGTGGTAGGTCTATGACGTCCCCGTCATCTACCCCGACGATGCCGCCGCCGTCAACCACTCCGCCGACGAGCTCGACATCGAGGGTGACGACGAAGACATGGTCGTCAAGGAGGAGGTGGACCCAGTCGCAGCCGCTGCCGCGCACCTGCCCCCCCGGAGTACCGGGAGGTCCTGGCGCAGGGCTACGACGAGGACGCCTTCACCGAGCAGGCCATTGCGTCCAGCGCACGGGACGAGGACGCCTTGTGGAGCGGCTACCAAGAGGCCATCCATCTCACAGGCCTGGTGGCGCAGGCAAACGCCCAGTTGCCTCCAGCGTTGCCTCTGCCGGGGTGGGCGCCACCAATCACTCCGGAGGACGGGATGGAGCTGGCGCACCTCCACCACCGCATGACTTGCCGTCGGCAGTGTGGCCTGGATAGGTGATCGACCCGCCCGCTCCGGCCAACCTCTAGATGCCGCCGGAGTGCATCGACCTCGACCCCTAGATGGACGCGTCGGCGCCGGCACGCGAAGATCGGTAGCTAGTGCTAGGGCTAGTTTAAATTTCGACGGTTATATTTTGAATGTAAATTACGTATGAATATGTACGAACTTTGCTAGTTTTAGTGCGAATAGTCTCTGTTTGAATTTCAAAAAAGAAATATAGTGTGGCCTTGTTGGCCAAGCGCAGACAAATAGGTCGCGCTGTTGGGCACGACTGGCTGGACAAACCAGACCACGATCAAAAAGTAACCGCGACCCGACCCAAATGGACAGAAACTGACCTTTTGGATCGGCTCGGTGGAGATGCTCTTAGTCTAGCTAAGTTTGTGATGTAGCGAGATGTTATTGAAAACGCAGCGGTCGTGGTCCGTGGAGTCTGGGCCCAATGCTAGAGATTTTATCACTTAACACCACATGTTGGAATCTTTTTATTATAGAACCACAACTTTTGAATTTTGTTTCACAAAACACCAATTTTTGTTATAATCTTTTGCGCAGAACATAGAATACCTCATTAGTGCGTTTGATAAGTCTTATTTGGCTTTGATCGCGTATAAATGTAGTTCCTTTCTAAATATTATGGTTTTAGATTGCTTGTTGCATATTTCGTTATGGGATTGTGCAATTTCATGAAAAAAGTGGGAGGAAAAGTTGATTTATTTTTTGCCTCAGGCTGCTAGCTCATTTGGCTTTAATTGAAACTGTACTGGACATATTAATAACCATTGTTTATATTTGTTTAGAATGGAGGATTATGACCAGGTTTCTATCAATGGGAGAGAGATGACGTGCAATGTGACGGATTGGCAGGTAGAATCATTTGACATTTTAGGTACTCAATACTAGTCTGGTTAAAATTTGTGAGCTACGTGGTTCATCTTTTGGAATATATTGTCAGATATGTGGTTCATCTTCTCGGCAGTCGGCGCATTGTCATTCTCGGCAGGCTGCGGTGCGTCGCTACCCACGCAGGCACGATGGCATTCTGGCAGGTAGGCCCAACGAACTAATCAGCTATCAAACGATCTAATAACATATTCTGTGTTCGACGTAGTATTTTGTGAAATAAAATGTAAAAGTTACGATTCTTTGATAAAAAAGCCTCAAAATATGGTGTTAAGTGATAAAATCTCCCAATGCTACGACTGAACAAGACATGAAGCAGAAGCAGATAGGAAGAAACCCCACCCCCACTCCTCTGTCTGTCCCCGTCCTCTAGCTAGGTCTGAAATGAAGGGCGCCGGAATGCCCCGCCGCCACAGCACGCTCCTCCGTTCCCAAATCCACCCGAGCGAGGAGGACGCCGGCATGCCCCCTCGCTGCAGCCCGCGCCTCCATCCCCAAACCCAGGCGAGTGAGGAGGGAGCCCAAGTGACCTGTCGTCTCCATCCCCAAATCAACGCGAGTGAGGATGGCCCCGGATTGACCCGCCGCCGCCGCACCTCGCCCGCGGCGGCTGCCTCCCTGCCGGACGAAGACGACATGCTGCGGGAGATTATCCTCAGGCTCCCGCCTCAGCCGTCCTCCCTACCCCGTGCCTCCGCCGTCTGCAAGCGCTGGCGGGGCGTCGTCACCGACCCCAAGTTTCACCGACAGTTCTATGCACACTACCGGAAGCCACCCCTCCTTGGCGTCTTCTCGCGGAGAAACCAGGGGCAAGGGATCGTGTTCAACCCCATCCTGGCCCCTCCAGACTGCATCCCTCCTCAGCGACCTTGGCCTTGGCCGTCGCAGCTGTTACCATGTGCTTGATTGCCGCCACGGTCGCGTCCTAGTCAAGAGCACGTGGCATACAGAGGTCTTTGTGTGTGACCCCATCACCAGCGAGCAACGCCGCCTGCCCATTCCGCCAGAATTCATGACACACTTCTTCAACGGGGCAGTGCTCTGCGCTGCCCGTGACCAGGGCCATGTGCATGGCGGCTGCCACTCGAGCCCATTCAAGGTGGTGTTGATGTACCAGAGGTTCCTTGTGAGATTTCTGGAAAACCTGCGGTCCTAGTTTGTAATTGCCTTTACTGGTTGTCCTGCGGCGACGATATACTTGAGTTTGATTTGGGTGAGCACAGCCTAACCGTGATCAAAGGACCCCTGCTTGCAGATGATATCCTCTTTATAAACCGTCAGATCATCCGGTCTGAGCATGGTGTTGTTGGCTACATCACATTTTCTTATCCTCGCTTCCAAATGTGGCAGAGGAACGTTAATGGCCATGGTGTTGCCACATGGGTGTTGTGGAAGACTATTGAAATGCATAGCATTTTTAAACTCCCTCCTCAAGCTGAAGAAGATATGCCATTTCTTCTGGGGTATGATGACGATACTCATGTCATATTTCTAAGTGTGAGCGACAACGTCCATATGGTTGAACTCAAGTCTATGCGGTCCAGGAAACTTTGTGAAACCATTGACTCCTTTCGATATCATCCTTTCAAGAGTTTCTATACACCAGGTGATTACTCATCCTTAATTCTTATATTGTAGGGGCAACTCAATATAGTTGTGTTTCGTACATGGTTGCACAAAAATCTCTGTTGTACTCCTCAAGTCACTAGTAATTTAGTTGGCATGTTAGTAAAATGTGAAATCAAATGTTGGTTAATAGCTTGGTTGGCATGTTTGGAATTTCAAAGCTAGATGTATAATTGTATCCGTTACTTGTATCAGTTCTAGTCTTGCTATTTTCACTGAATCCATACCTTATGAAATAATAGTTTTCTTTGTCACTTGATGATAACCCATAATAAAAAAAGCTTTTCTGAATTTGGATCCATGTATTTTCAGTCGAATGCCCAAGGTCTTTTATTGCTAGAGTTTATTAGCTTGGTCATGTTTTAATTTTGTCTGGTCTGACATGAAGAAGGTTTATATGAAAAAAAATATGGAGTCCCTTTTTTTCTTATCAGCTAAATTCATCATTATGAGGTAGCTAACATTATACTTTCTGGAATATGGTTTGCATTTTAGAGCAGATGTAGTTTTGTTTTTTCTATTGCTAGTATCAAAGCTATGAATCGTGTAGTATGAGTTACAAAAGTGAGTTATGTCGTTCAAGTTTCATTTGTCATCTCATCTGTGTAACTTACTCAATGTTGGCTTTCTGTAACAGTTTGTTTTTCCTTCAAACTGTTAATTGCCTAACTTCTTATGTTTCTTGGTACAGCCATTCGTGAACGTGATGAAGCTGACATGTTGCACGATCCATAGGATGACTGTCTGGTTTGATGTGCTAATGTGCTCAAATGGTTCTAAAAGTAAGAACTTCTTCTGAATTTAGTTTGTGAGATTTGGCATGTTTAATTCGTTTTGGGGGAAATAAGTGTCCGCCGATGTGTACGGATTCTCACATGTGAATTACACGGACAAACAATTAAATGCCAGTGATGCCATAAATGAAAAAGTGACTCTTCGGATCGTAAATGATTCCATTTTATCCATATGTGACGTCTAGGCCATGCCCAGAGTTCTCCCTTGGTTTGGCTATTTCAGAATGATAAGTTGAAAGCAATATATCAGTACCCTATTATGTTACTACAAGCACCAGTCACATCATTCAACTCACAACTAACTTGTGTGAAATTACTGATGGATTTAATTCTATTGTCATCGTACTCATATGAGATACAGCCACTCATATGAGATCTGTTACAGAGCTCTGTATGAATGTCTATATGTTGGTGAGCTGATATTGAGTTTGTTTCCCCAGGTGAAGGAAAGGCTGCTGCAGTTCTTGCCAAGTCTATCGCCTTGCATCAGTATGGTCGGCAGTGTTTGTGTTATCTGAAGGGAAAACTCATTGTGTCGTAGTCTAGCTTAATTTCTGCCATAGCAAGATGTTTTCGAGTACCTACTAGTCCATGGAATTTCAGCTTCCCCGAGTATCATTTCAAGTTGAATTCTGTTGTATTACTTTTGTTACATGGTTGTGCTTGGCAACTATTATCTTTGGCCATGAGAGTTTCATCTGACCTTATATGTCCGCGTGTTCTTGTCACCTGTGATCTAAAAAGAGTGCCATCGCCGCCAGTCTAATGTGGTTGTTTACTCATGATACACCGGTGCTTAGTTTTTCCGTTGAGATTAATAGCGGACAACCGTAGGGTGGATTGAAACAAACTACTACACTCCAGGTTGTAAACTACTCCTGAATGCTATGTAATCTGCCTCCATTTGATCTGATGATGGGTCGTGCCCAAGGAAAAAAATAGCGCGCTATAGCAAATAGCGTCGACCTTAAAAATATGTTATTAGTGTGCTATATTGCGCTATAGCATGCTATTAGCGAGACATTGTACACTGATTTATTTAACAATACATGGCACAGAACGCTATAGCGTGCTATTAGCGGCGCTATAGCGCGCTATTTTTTACCATGGTCGTGCCATGTAATCTCGCCTATCTGAACGACAGAACCCTGTTCACATGACTGTAGACTGGAACACAGAGGCAGAAACTTTTGCCATGGGGATGCGCCGCTTAGGTTGCTAGTGTTGTCCAGAACTCTGTAATCGTCCTTCTTGACACTATTCACTCTTGATCGGACAGCAGTGATCCAGTTGGCCAAGAGTTTACAAGAAGGCAGCAGCAGAGTAGCAGACCCAGTTGTAAACCGCAGATCCTTCTTGGACCGTGCAACTGTCCAAATGCCACAAATAGCAGGAATTTGGACACTGCCACAAATTTAACAGTTCCTGAAGCAGACTAGTCTTTATTTCTGAGATCGTACATGACATGCAGATGTATTACTTGGACTGCAGTATTAATTCTATCACTGCAGCAGGTGCAAATACCAATCCAGCCATTACTCACCTAATAGTATATCACTTCAGCATGATTACATTTTAGCACTTGAGCATGGATATGTAGCAGCTGGAGGACTCTGGACGCTAGCTGCATGTTTCCGCACAAAGTTCATTGTAACTTGCTTCTGTTACACAGGTTGTGCTTGGCAGAACTTGTATTTCTGCGTGTTCTTCTCAGTTGTGATTTGAAAAGCATGTCAACGCGTCTGGACTAATAGCTCTGTTTTTCCGTTAATAGCGAGCAATTGTAAGCTGGACCGAAACAAACTGATTAGAGAAGGAACTGTTATGAACTAGTTGAATGCCAGGTCATTTGCTATATTAATATTTTTACAAAGCAGCATGTCAGTCCCAGTCTGCAAGTCATTCCCACGTTTACATCACTGAAATGAATGCTGTACGAATTGGAATGCAGAGGCAGAAACTCTTGCCCTATTGCCCTGTGAATGAGGTCTTGACTGCTGTCCACTACTCCTTCGTAATAGTCCACCAGAGGACTTGCCATTCTCGCCGCCATTTACTGCTGATGGTACACTCGCAACCGGACTGCGGTGAGTCTGTCACATATGCTGGAGGTACACTCAGTGACCGAACGGCAGTGAGTCTCCAGTCACACTAAGCGATCACAAGAACAAGGCAACTGGGTAACATTCCCAGTTGGAAATTCTGAATTCCTCCACGACTCTGACTGCTACCTGCAGACTCTTCTTCAGGCCGTGCAGCTGTCAAAATGTCACAAAATATTACAGGATGACTGACCTGGCATTTGAACATATTACAGCAGAAGTTAATAGCAGGAAACTGGGCACTGCCAAAAAAAATTGCAGTTCCTGGTATATATTTCTGAAATCATACATGGCATACACACGTATTGCTTAGAAGCACCAAAAATACAAAAGTATTACTTAGAAGCACCAGGCACACCAATGTGTTACTTAGACTGCAATATTCATGCCGTCACTATATCCGCAGGTGCAAATATCAATCAAGCTACTAGTCACCTAATATTATATCTAGGAAGATGAATACATTTTAGCACTTCAGCATGGAAATATAGCAGCTGTAGGACTCTTGACAGTCTGACTGGTAACTATTACATGTTTTGGCAACTTCATGGGGAGCCTGAACCAAATTATTTCATATATTCAGTACAACTATCCGTACGATCATAAGCCTTTCATGAGCTAAGTGCAGCACCGCATGCAATACATCACATGGATATATTTTTTTTCACTCATCATCTTCACAGATTGTGGTCAGCTCGGATGCCAAATGGTATGAATCCTCAACATGGGTCTGGCCTTCATCATAGAAGAATGGCCTCGAAGGCATTTGCAAGCTAGCAGCACCACCTTCCAGCATCTCTATCACCTCGCTCATCGTTGGACGATCCTGAGACCTCATCTGAATGCACCATAATCCAACGATGCACAGCTTCTTCTCCAACTCATGCATGTCATCAACAGGAAATATCTCACCCACTTCTTGTTCAGTTAGCTGGTCATATACCCAGGATGGGTAGTAAGACTGGCTTGAGTTCGTTGCATTTGGGTCAGCATTCCTTCTTCCTCCTGCCATCTCTAGCAGCAGCATCCCAAAGCTGTAAACATCGGACTTGCTCGATATGGCACCGAAACTTCGAGAGATCATCTCAGGAGCTATGTACCCAATAGTTCCCCGTAGGGCGCTCAATGGCACAGAACTGTTGCCCCTTGGGTACAGTTTGGCGAGACCAAAATCAGCAACTTTGGGGACAAAATTGCTATCAAGAAGGATATTGTGCGGCTTGATGTCAAAGTGTAGAATCTGCATCTCACACCCTTGATGAAGGTAGTCGATGCCCCTGGCAATGCCCAATGCTATCTCGTTGAGCTTATCCCAGGAGAAGGTCTTCTCTTTGTCTGATGAGAAGATGTACTTGTCAAGAGAACCTCCAGACATGTATTCATAAACCAGAGCCCTTCGCATTTGCTCAGAGCAGAACCCCACGAGACGAACCACATTTACATGGTGGATTCTGCCGATGGTGGAGACCTCGTTGATGAAATCTTCTCCGTTGCAGTTAGAATTCCCCTCTAACATTTTAATGGCCACACGGAGATCACCTTGGAGTAGCAAACCCTTGTACACGGAGCCATACCCACCTTGGCCCAGCTTGTCTCTGAAATGGCTTGTGATTGCGGTGATATCGGTATAGGCATACCTTATCGGCCCGAGCATTTGCTGCATTCGAAGGAACTTCTCGACCGCATCGATTGTTATTCTTGTTTTCATGTACTTGTGGGCGAGGAAAATCAACACGGTCAGCGGTGCCAACACGAACCTACATAGAACTACATAAACAAGTTAAAATAGAGTTTGGTGGGTACACGCATGCATAGATGTGATGATGAAGAAACTGAAGTTAAAAGCACAACATTCTGAATTACCAGCAATCCACTTCACAGTCCAGATGGCAAGTGCTATGATTCGTGTGTCATAATCACCAAACCCAGTTGCTTGCAATGCGCATGACAAGAAATCTGCATCAAACGAAAGAAAGTACGTGGCATCCACGATGCCTTTACCAGATACTCGCAGTTCATGGTAGTAGCTGCAACACCAGACGACACAGTAAAGGAATGAAAGAAGAGATCAACAATTTCGGATAAGAAGGCAGGTATATATACTTGTGATACAGGCACAAACAAAAACCACTCTGTACAGATATCAAAATCCTGAACTCACCTGAAGGGGTTTATTAGGCAATCTTTGATACTCATGCTCTCACTCAAATAATAGTAAGGGAATTGAACATCAAATCCGCTCCTCATGGACTTAACAACATCTGCATAACTTGAATTATCTAGCCCCTGACTTTCCCAAGGCAAAGGAGTCATGGCCAAGTACCCACAAGAAGGCTCGAGATACTCCATATAATTAGATCCATAACCAGTTAACACGTAAACATAAGTATCATTGGTGCTCAGACAAGCAACATGAATGTACATACCATTGTCCTTTACTTCCCGAGAGCATTTAAGAAAGCAAGCCTGACTATCTGCAAGTGGTGCTAATTCGACTTCCATGCCTCTGCGTAGGTATGAAGGGTTGTGAGGACGATTCCACCGAGGTAGAGGGCAGCTGTCGTATAAACCCAGGTGAGCATCGATGACCTGGAAGGAATAAAAACGGTAGTCGATGGAGGACACATAGTACGTTGCATCGTCGATGAGAATCGTTGCCTTGGTATCACTGCAAACCAGCTCATAAGATCCATGACCACACCAAGGTGGATCACCTGCCTGGCGAAATGGGGCTGATACATTTCCAAAAGGGCCGCACGAGAAAGAAGGACAATCATGACGTTGATATTGCCCTCCAACCTGATCTGCAGCAAAAACTGCAAGTACAAACAAGACAGTGGAGGCCTTGAGAGCACTGGGCATCACCATAGCAGACTATTTCAGAGAATCACAGACGCGCGGATGAAGCGCCAAATGAGGGTATGTCTGGGCAATTAAATACCGACTATATATAGATGACTGTGAGGTGGCTGGCTAGGAGACTTGGCCACTTGCGGTCAAGCCAAGTTGGGTAATTAAATACCGACTATTCTACATGACCGTGACCTCTTGACTATCAGTGGCCGAGCATCCTTTAGCTCACCACTTCTCTAGTTCTGTCCCAGTCACAATGAAATGCCTCAAGAGAGTTAAAAATAACAGAGACCAGAAAAATGATAGATAAGGAAACATGGTTCATTTGAGATATGAAATGTACTCCATCCGTTCCATAATATAAGATGTTTTATCTTTTGTAAAACGAATATATTTAGATATCTTTTAGTGTGTAGATTCGGAGTGAACCTACACACTAAAAGATATCTAGATACATTCGTTTTACAAAAGATAAAACATCTTATATTTTGAAATGGAGGGAGTATCATGTAGCAAGGCATGTTTACCAGAAGGAAAATCTAAATTTGAGCTAATTCATTCTTGAGAATATCTACTTATAACTGAACTACTTTCTTTTCCCAAATTTTTCGTAATATCTTCAACGCTAAGTGTAGATTATGTATTTATATGTGCAGATGTGTTTGATATTTACCATGATTTCCATTTCTGCGGATCAAAAGTTAGAGTGGAGAGCATTTCAAAAGCGCACGACGGATACAATACTAAATAAAAGTAATTATATATGGAAGCCTTTTCTTTACAGGAGTAAATGAAAGCATCTCCATAATTTATGGTTGATAATTTCTGAAAGATAACAGATATTGCAATAGTATGTAATAATCTACTCCATCTATTCCAATTATAAGATATTTTAGGTTTTTCCTGAAATTTATGTATCTAGACGTCTTTTAGTGTCATCACCATATGTCTATTGTGACTTGAAAAGCGTGTCATCACCATATGTCTATTGTGGCCGTCTACTCATGATCCACATGTGCTTTCTTTTCCTCTTGAGTTAATAGTTCGCAACTGTAGTGTGGACCGAAACGAACTAGCTGAATGGTAGGCCATTGCTCTATAATGTTTATGCCAAAGCAGCATGCTGGGTGGGCAAAGGTAGCCAGAACGTGGTTTGTATGGAATAGAATTAGATCCAACCTGCTACATGACTGAATCCGGTTTCAGTCTACACATCATTCATAAGCCTATGTGACTGTAAGGATGTGAACGTAGAGGCGGAAATCCATATGTCTATTGTGGTCGTGACTGCTGTCCACTACTTTGTAATGGTTCACATCCACCGGAGGAATGTCATTCTTGCAGCCACTTACACTACCGGACGACAGCTGAGTCTCTGGTCACCAGAACACGGCAACAGAACATTACGCAGTTGGAAACTCTTCTTTAGGACGTGTAATTTCTGTGATGGCGCAAAATATCGTTGACATATATGCTTAATATGATGACCGACCTGACAACGGACGATAATAGCAGGAAACTGGACACTGCCACATACATAGTTAATTTAACAGGACAAAGCAGAATAGTCTGCATTATTTTTGGTACCATGTTTTTTTTTCCTTTTAGTAGAGGCACTCAACATAATGCAGTATTTCGTCTACAACATTCATGCTAATAATTTTTCCCTTTCACAAGCTATTACTCACCCAATATATTCAAATAATATAAGTCTTCCAAGAAGAATATTACATTTTAGCACTCAAGGATGGATATAGCAGTTGGAGGACTCTATCCTCTTAACTCCTAGCTATTACATGTTTCCGTGTAAAAGTTTGCAAGACTCTGAAATAGTTATTTCATAAATCGATACAACTACAACCATAAATTAAACATTTCACGAGGAAAGTGCATCACTTCATCATATATTTAAATCCTACATAAACACTTTCACTCCTCCTCCTCCTCGGAGATTGCAGTAAGCTCCGATGATAGATGGTAAGAATCATCTACATGGACATGCCCCTCATCGCAGAAGAATGGCCTAGATGGCATCTGCAAGCCATCGACGCCAGCTTCCAGCATCTCTATCACCTCGCTCATTGTTGGCCGGTCATGGGACTTCATCTGGATGCACCATAATCCAACAATGCGCAGCTTCTTCTCCAACTCATGCATGTTGTCAACAGGAGATATCTCACCCACTTGTTGTTCAGTCAGCCGGTCATATACCCAGGATGGGTAGTAAGACTGGCTTGAGTTCGCTGCATTTGGGTCAGCGTTCCTTCTCCCTCCAGCCATCTCCAGCAGTAGCATCCCAAAGCTATAAACATCGGACTTGCTTGATATGATACCAAAGCTGCGAGATATCATCTCAGGAGCTATGTATCCAATTGTTCCCCGTAAGGCGCTCAATGGCACAAAACTGTTGCCCCTTGGGTACAGTTTGGCGAGACCGAAATCAGCAACTTTGGGGACAAAATTGCTATCAAGAAGGATATTGTGCGGCTTGATGTCAAAGTGTATAATCTGCATCTCACACCCTTGATGAAGGTAGTCGATGCCCCTGGCAATGCCCAATGCAATCTTGTTGAGCTTATCCCTGGAGAAGGTCTTCTCTTTGTCTGACGAGAAGATGTACTTGTCAAGAGAACCTCCAGGCATGTATTCATAAACGAGAGCCCTTCTCATTTCCTCAGAGCAGAACCCCACGAGACGAACCACATTTACATGATGGATTCTGCCGATGGTGGAGACCTCATTGATAAAATCTTCTCCGTTGCAGTTAGAATTTCCCTCTAGCAATTTGACAGCCACATGGAGATCACCTGGGAGTAGCACACCCTTGTACACGGAGCCGTAGCCTCCTTGACCCAGTTTGTCTCTGAAATGGCTCGTGATTGCAGTGATATCGGTATAGGCATACCTTATCAGGCCGAGCATTTGCTGCATTCGAAGGAACTTCTCGACCGCATCGATTGTTATTCTTGTTTTCAAGTACTTATAGGCGAGGAAAATTAACACAGTCAGCGGTGCCAACACGAACCTACATAGAACTACATAAACAAGTTAAAATAGATTTTGGTGGGTACACGCATGCATAGATGTGATGATGAAGAAACTTAAGTTAAAAGCACAACGTTGTGAATTACCAGGAATCCACTTCACAGTCCAGATGGCGAGTTCTATGATTTGTGTGGCATAATCACCAAATCCAGTTGCACGCAATGCGCAGTGCCAGAAATATCCATCTAACCAAAAAATTTGCGTGGCAGGTTCCATGATGCCTTCACCAGATACTCGCAGTTCATGGTAGTAGCTGCAATACCAGGCGACACAGTAAAGGAATGAAAGAAGAGATCAGAAATTTCGGATAAGAAGGCAGGTATATACACTTGTGATACAGGCAACAAACAAAAACCACTCCGTACAGATATCAAAATCCCGAACTCACCTGAAGGACTCTATTAGGCAATCTTTGATACTCATTCTCCCACTCAAATAATTGTAAGGGAATCGAACTGCAAATCCACTCCTCATGTATTTCACAACTTCTGCATAACTTTCACTGTCTAGCCCGAAACTGTCCCAAGGCAAAGGAGTCATGGCCAAGTACCCACACGAAGGCTCGACATACTTCATCAAACCAGATTCCCGGCCAGTTAACATGTAAACATAAGTATCATTGGTGCTCAGGCAAGCAACAGGCATGTACATACTATTCTCCTTCACTTCCCGAGAGCATGTAAGAAAGCAAGCTTGACTGTTTAAAAAGGGATCCAATTCGATTTCAAAGCCTGGCGAGTGATGGTACGCCCAACGTTTCGACTGAGGTAGAGGGCAGCTGTTGTATAAATCCATGTCAGCATGGAGGACGAAGAAGATAGAATGTCTATAGTTGATGTCCGACACATAGTATGTTGCATTGTGGTTGCGAATTGTAGCTTTGGTATCACTGCAAGCTAGCTCGTAAGATTCATAACCGCACCAAGGTGGATCACTTGCCTGACGAAATGGGGATGATATGTTTCGAAGATGGCCGCAAGAGAAAGGAGGACAGTCAGGCCGATGATGCCGCCCTTCAGCCTGGTCTGCAGCAAGAACTGCAAGTACATACAAGATAGTTAAGGCCTTGAGAGCAGTGGTTCTTGCCATGGCAGAATGGTTCACAGAAGTACAGGCGCGGATGAATGGCCAAAAAAAGGAGTGGCTGCCAAAGGTTAAGAAAATAACTTGAAAGGAGGGTAGTTATGCCAACGAGTGGTTTCTACATGATTGTGATGTTAAGAAATCACCCGCCGCCGCCTAGGGTATTAAACGGGCCCCCGCTGCAAAATCTGAGGAGCTAGTACTTTTCTTTCCTTTAGATAAGCCAGAGTTGGGCTTTTGGTGAGATGGGTGGGCTCCCTTGAAGAAAGGATCGGAAGAGACAAGTGCTGTCCTTTTAAGATCAGAGAAATACAATGATTTACAGGCGCCACGAGTGGTCTCTTAGATGACATACTCTATCCGTCTTAAAAAGAATGTCATAAATTTGGGTAAATTTAAATGAATTTAGACATATTTTAGTGTATAGACAAATCTAAATTTTAACTGAGTTGTGCTCTGGTGGTTAGGTTGCCCACTCAGGTAAGTCCTAGACTTGACTTGGGTGTTTGCATTATCTGAATTTATTTCAGGATTTAACTGGCGATGTTCTTCCAGTGGTACGTGACGTGTCCATCAACAGCGAGGCGCTCATAATGACTTTGTCAACCTCAAGATATGCCGGCTCAGTCTCTCGAAGGTGCTCCTAGGGTAGGGTTGCGTGCGTGCGTTCATAGGAGTGAGTGTGCGTGTGTGATTGTGAGCGTCTTCGATGTACTGTGTTTCTCCAAAAAAATTAATAAATTTAACACATTTTTTAGGACGAAGGAAGTATTAGTATGTCCATGACTCCATGCATGCACATACGAGGTCTCAAAAGATGGTTTGAACCCAGTGACGGAGCCAGAAATTGAGTCGAGCCAGGACAAATATACAAAGTTTAGTATTTTTAGGCAAAAAATCAAGTCTAATTAGAAAATGAATACATGCACCGCACCGGAGGAGCCGGGGCGGCCTCCCATGCTCGCCCCCATAGTGGCACCGCCAACCTGTCGTAACACAACACTGGAGAATGCTATTTTATCGGATGCCAAACAGCCGAGTTTTAGTTCGACACTAATTTGTACTACCAGATGGACCATTTTGTTGTCCTTAGAAGAATGGTAGATCAGTTCATAATGGTAGATCAGTATTTTTTTTGGCACAGTTATCAGTATATTTTTGCAAGACACATGGATTATCGCACTGCCTTTCCCGCGCTATACACACACCACGCCCAACAACATGCTTCCGTTCATGATGTTCTGCTTAATGGGATCGAAAGCGGGCTACGAAACCGCTTGACTAATGCAGCCACCGAGCATCTTGCCCTTCTGTCTACTCTTTTGCAGGACGTGGTGCTAACAAACGACAGGGATAGCAGAATGTTGTTAGACGGATCATGCTTCTCCACTAGTGGGGCCTACGCCTCACTACAGACGGCGCTCATGGACCAGCACGCATCCCACATATGGTCGACAAGGGTGCCAATGAAAGTCAAGGTCTTCGGATGGATTCTCCAGCTGGACAGGCTCAATACAAGAGCCAATCTCTGTCACAAGAACATTACTCCCTCCACAGCATGTCTGAAGTGCCCTGCCACCGTGGAGGATCGACATCACCTGTTCTTCGGCTGCCCCACTGTGGCTGCTGTGTGGCAGAAGCTGCAGACCAACCCCACCGGCCACCACTTCACCGACATTTGGTCGGCGCCACTTCCAACTGGACTGCCCCAATGCATATGGGATTCAATTGCGTTAATCATTCTTCGGAAAATTTGGAATGCTAGAAATGCTACGGTGTTTAGGGCGGTCAACCAAGACACCTCATCAACCATTAGGAATATGGTAGCTGATCTCACCCTTTGGTCACATCGTTTCAAAAAATACGGACACACGCACGGCTGCTGATTTGTGGCGAGACTACCTCTCTTTTTGTACTATGTAAACTTATCATCTGAAGCAATATATTCATGTGGGGATTCTCTCCACCCGGTGAAAGCCTCAAAACAAATTAGAAGAATGGTCAATGCTTAAATACTCCCTCTGGTATAGAAATAACCGACTTAGCTTTATCTAGATTCGAATGTATCTATACACTAAAATACGTCTGATACATTTAAATCTAGACAAAACCAAGACAGAAATGCGTCTAGATACATTTAAATCTAGACAAAACCAAGACAGTTATTTCTGGACGGAGGGAGTACGATAAGTAAGGGCCGATCATTTTGGACACGAGAGGTGTCCGATTCTATCCATTTGGATCTGTTCTCGGACACGAAACCAGGATATTTTGGCCTATGTTCGTTCGGGTCGGGTGTCCCACATAACGCGACCCATTCTTTTTTCTAAATAAATACGAACATAAAAATGGCATACATTACACAAATAGTTTTACTTTACATATAGAAAATAAAAACATAACCCTAGCTACGGTGAGGGCATCTGGTGGCCGGCACGGCTATGGTGGCGAAGGCGGCGGCGACCATGGCCCTGACAGATAGTACGTCGGCGGTGGTGGCTTCTGCTGGTGCGCCGGTGTCATGGGGGTGGGTGGGCGCCTGCCGCCGCCTAGAGGTCTCACTAGGAGGCATCAGATAGGGCTCGTAGAGGCTCCACTCATCTTCGAGAGAGCGGAAGATCGTCTTCTCTACGTCCAACTCCTTCCGAGTTCGGTCGAGACGAGCATGTAGAGCCGGGTCACCGGGGTTGACACAAGAGGCACACAAGCAATCGAGGTACGCCTCATGGAGTTCTTGCCACCAGATGTGATGCAGATAGAAGACGGGGTTGAAGACTTCGAAACTAAAACGCTCGCCCGTGGTCCGGTTAATCCCGCTCTCTGTACGGCGGCGGCGACGGCACGCGGGTCCTTCGTTGCTGCGGTGCCACACCGTCGTTGTCTTCGTTATCGTCACTATCCTCGATGTTGTCGGCGGCATGGCCATCTAGTGGGTTGCGTTGGGGGCAGGGAGGAAGAGGGAGAAGCGAGCGGGTGGGTTGCGACGGGTGCCAGGAGGAAGATGGCAGCTAGGCATGGCTGTATTTGGAGGTGCGGTGCTGTCACGACCCACAAGTATAGGGGGTGTATCGCAGTATTTTCGAGGGAAGTGAAACCCAATTTATTGATTCGACACAAGGGGAGCTAAATAATATTTATCAGCCTTAACAACTGAGTTGTCAATTCAGCTGCACCTGAAAACAATCTTGCTCACAGCAGTTTATCAGTAGCAACAGTTTTTGTAGTAGGAATAGTAAAGTAACAGCAGTAGTAAAGTAAAGACAGTAGTATCAAAAGCAGTAAACAACAGGATTTGAGTGCGATAGGCATAGGGATGGATGGACGAGCGTTGCATGGACAAGACAATTCACATAGCAATCAGAACATAGGGCAATTGCAGATAAATAAGATAAAGCATCCAAGTACTAGATAATCCTAGGCATGTGCTCCATATATAGTCATACGTACTCGCAATGAGAACTTGCACACCATCTTTTGTCCTGCCAGCCCGTTTGCAACGGGGCCTCTAGAGAACTACTGGCAATTAAGGTGCTCCTTTTAATAGAGCACCGGAGCAAAGCATTAACACTCCGTGAATACATGTGATCCTCACATCAAAGCCTTTCCCTTCCGGTTATCCCGATTTCTGTCACTTCAGGGCCATAGGTTCCGGACAACAACGTGTGTATACAACTTGCAGATAAGACCAAGAACAATACTATCATAATGAATCAATAACATGTTCAGATCTGAAATCATGGCACTCGGGCCCTAGTGACAAGCATTAAGCACAACAAGTCGCAACAAAGTCATAAAGCACTAAAACAAGATACTAGGCACCATGCCCTAACAATCTGATGCCATTACATGAACGATCTCATCCAATCCCTACCATCCCTATAGCCTACAGCGGGGGATTACTCACTCATAGATGGGGGAAACATGGATGGTCGATGGAGAAGCGATGGTGATGATGATGGCGATGATCTCCTCCGATTCCCCGTCCCGGCAGGGTGCCAGAACGGAGTTTCTGGTGCTGTTTCGTGGAATCTGGTGGTGGCGGCGGAGCGGAACTCCTTCTGGAAAAACGTCGAACCCCCCGAAGTTTTTAGGTCAGAAGGCTCCTTATAGGCGAAGAGAGAGGCCAAGGGGGTACCTGGGGGGCCCACACCACTCCCTAGCGCGGCCTGGCCTGGCCCGCGCCACCAGGTGGTGTGGCCACCCCCTGGCTCTTCTCCGTCTCGTATTCTGGCTCCTGGAGTCTTCGGGTGAAATAGGATTTTTGGCATATTTTGCGGGATTTTTCCTGATAGTTGGTTTTCTGCACAAAAAGTAGACACGAAGGCAATTCTACTAAAAACAACGTCAGTCTGCATTAGTTGCATCCAAATCACACAAGTATAGAGGAGAAACAATAGCAAAAGTGTTCGGGAAAGTAGATACGTTTTGGACGTATCAACTCCCCCCAAGCTTTGCTTATTGCTTGTCCTCAAGCAATTCAGTTGAAAACTGAGTGCGATAAAAGAACTTTCACGAACACATTTGCTTCATATGATGTAAATATTCTCAGCAATGTGATCAACTACTTGGACAATTCACAATAAAGAGTATGCAACCAAGTCTACTTAATAGTCTTTGCAAGCTATGAAGAGATTCCAATTCAAGAATAATAAGTAGCATGAAGCACAAACATAAGCAACATTACAATGCTCATAAAAAGGTATGATAGAGTGGTATCTCGCTTGCCTTTGATTATGAATGCCAAGGCACCTCTGAAGTTCAAGTGATGACTAGAAGTAAAGATATCAAGAATACAAGCATCAAAGTCATAACACAAATAATCAAGTAATGGAACAAACATAAAGAATGACAACTATGCTCTCAAGAAGGTGCTCAAAGAATATGTGGAGACTCAACAAGTAGAAGAAAAAGGTTTTGAATAATTTTGAAAAGCTTCCAAATGCTGAAAGTATGGTACTCATTAGCTTTGAGCTCTCATTGCCCCTATCATAAGCATCTTTAATGTGGTTAAGGTGAAAGTGACACAACTAAGAGGATATGCTTGACAAGTTATAAATCGAAGTCTCATGCCCCTTACTTACGAAGACCGATCCTCATGCTACTCAACTTCAGTCACAAGTAAGCTCTTGTCATTGTAAGTATATATATATCACAGAGAACCGCCAACGGGGTACCCCTTGCACATGACACGGGAGCTATCCCATAATCAAAATACAAGGCAAGCAGGCAATGAGCATCTCGGCGATCTTCTTATTTACTATGTGCATAGATTTTTATTGAGGATGCTTCATAGAATGCTCATTATGGTTATGCTGCAAGTTTCCACCATGATTAGGCATGGCTTAGGCTAGCGACCCAGGCGTTTCTCTAACATACATACAAACTCCATGACCTTACAAGTTCCACTTTTATTTCACACTGCCGGGATCCATAAGCAAAAGAACGTGATATCAACTAGGTACAAAATACCTATGAAGCGTCGAAAGCGGTCCCCATGATACATGGTTCTGCTAACTTCAACTCATAAAGCGTGAGCATATGCACAACAAAGAAGGACGCAATGGTTCAGGTTTATTAAGTGCAAGAAAATAAAGTGGGCCATCAAGTTCGTGAGAGTTTTACTAACTAACTTTCTCATAAAAAGCAAACATTTTATTCGGAAGAAAACAAGGCATATTGAATATGCACGGAGGTAGCAAATGATGCTAATGGGTAGGTATGGTGGACACTTTGGAAATATTTGGTTTAGGGAGTTGAGAACATGAGTAAAACACTCAGTGGAAGTGAAGGCTAGCAATAGTAAGGGAGCGACAAACGAGAGAGCAATAGCTGTCATTATCATGCTTGCAACAAAACATGACTACTCATGGCATGAAAGTGATTCAAGATCCTCAAGGCAAAATAATTCATCAAGGCTTAACTGATTATCACAGTCATGTGCATGCGTGAGCATGTGCCAAGTCAATTCAAATGAAACATTCAGAGGAGGATACCACGGTGTCATACCAATTTATGAATAGAGTAATGCAAGCAAACATTCATAAGACATGCTACAAACTATTAGCGAGCTGGACCTAATCATAAGAAAGCAAGAACTACTAAGCATCCAAAGATAACATACACTCTACATGAACGGACTAAGCATGCCCACAGTGATGAGTATATGTACATAAATGAAAACAAATAGAGTTCGTTACCAGCCTCTTACCACGCCTCAAGTTGTCATTGATCCTCATTATTGCTCTTCACTTGTGTGGCTTGAATAATAATATGAAACCAATATCCACTGAGGACTGCCGAACCCTGAAGCAAACTCGCAAAAACCAATGAAGAACGACAAATATTTTTGGTGTTTTTGATTTTTAAATAAGAACCAAAAGAGAGAAACAAGCAAAGCAAAATCTTTTTGGGTTTTTCGAATAGTTCAAACAAAGCAAAAAGGGAAAAGCAAACCAAGGCAAAAAGAAGAAGCAAACTAAAGAGAAACAACAAAAAATATTTTTGGTCCTTTTGTGTTTTTAGAAAGCAAAAGCAAAGAAGAACGAAAACTAAAAAGAGAACGAAAACATGAATATACAAAGTACCGACGCAACATGATATGGAGATGAGTGCGGTGTCGGCGTACCTCCCCCCAAGCTTAGGCTTTTGGCCTAAGTGGGTATCAATCCAAGTACAAATAGGGGTTCCAAGCGGGCGGATCTTGGTAAGAATGGTCGTAGCTGGGCCCATGAGAAGAAGAAGCTCCCCAATCATAAGAGGGCTGCTGATATGAAGATTCTCCCTCATTTGAGGGCTGGACCGAATCATCCGTGACCTCCTTTCCACTGCCCTGCTCCTGTTGGGAGAGCTCTCCCAAATACGTGTCAAGCTCCTCCTAAGTGAGGGACCATCCTTCCATGTTATCAAGGTTAAACAAAACAGGTGCAGGCAAAAGAATAACACATTCGGACTTGCTCTTTCTCCAACCAGCTTTGAGAAAGGTTATTTCATAAGATAACTCACTCATACTAGCCCACAAGGAAACAAATTTATGTTGTATCATGGAATTAAGATCAAGCCTTTATATGGGAAACTGCAGGTCTAGATGATGAGACACTAAACCATGCAATGCTAGTAAACGAGAAGCAATGAGGCCTCCACAAATTCCACCTTTCTTACGGTTAGTAGCAAGACGGAAAGCTATCAAAGCACCAAAGTTGTAAGACCTATCTTGTCTAAGAGCAGCAGAGATAAATGCTAGATCAAACAAAGATAACTTATTGGCAGTTTTCCTAGCAAGAACACACTTGGCAATAAAGTAGGCAAAGTAGCGAATCGAGGGAAGATGAATGTTACGGATTTTTCCATTCTCCTTCGAGAAGCTACTCCCTTGGCAAATTTCTGCATATAAATCCATGAGTGGTTCCGGTCTCTCTTTAATCTTCCTACATGATCCCCATTGCGGTACCTTAATAGCTGCACAAAAATCATCAAGAGAAAGGTTGACAGCAATATTGTAAATTTTGTAATGGACCATGGGGTCAGGCAAAGAGTGACTAAATTGAAAATCCTGCACCACAGACATGGTTAGCTTCACAAATTGACAAGATTCATCTTCCAAAAAGTGCTCTAACCCTGCATTAGAAACCAAAGTGTGGAAATCTTGTAGAATTCCTGCAGCTCTCATGAACTCAGAGCATGGATAAATGGAGGGAAAAACTTCCTCCTCCCGGTGAACCTTCATGACCTCAGGCACCCAAAGCTCATGTTGATTTAGGTGGTGTTCACTTATCTTCTATTCTGAAATTTAAACACCTATTAAACAAGTGATTGCAAAGTAAATATAATGAAGGATTCTACTCATAGAGACTTGCAAGAGGCATAAACATGCATCAAAACTATATCTCTAAGCATAAAACAAGCTTACAAGCTCTCATAACCAGTCACCTACAGCAGCAAAATACTCAACATATAATCCACTAAACACAAATCTACTTGGACAAGGGGAGGAGTCACATACCAGGGAACAAGTGCTCGAAATTTCAGGAAGAAAGATGGGATGAGCAAGGAGATCGAAAAAATCGAGAGCAAGCACAGCAAGAACGCAATTTTGAGCTATGAACTGGAGCTTACTCGGGAGAGAGAAGAAAGTGGCAGGTGAGAGAGTTAGTGGGGGGCCAGGGGTGGCCCACACCAGGGCATGGCGCCACCCAAGGCTGGCCGTGCCACCATGTGGTATGCCTGCCTGGTGGGCCCCCCTGGTACCTCCCAGGTACTCCTCTGCCCCTTTTTTCTCGTAAAAATTTAATATGAATTTTCTGGAATTTTTCGAGACACTTTATTTTTTGGCATTTTTCAGAAATAGAAGAATGATTTTTCTGACAGACAGATTTTTTTTCTTTTTGAAACATGATGCAAAGACAAAACAAGGCTAGAACTACAGAATTTCTAACATGCAAGCAACTAACAACACAAAGAAAACTAAACGAAAGCAAAAACTAAAATGCAAAAGATAGAAATAAACGGAGATAATCATAATGAAAACATTGTTTTGTTCAATGGAATCCTTTTGTTAGCAAGGTTGATCAAGTCTTGCTACCAAAACAATTGCATATGAGACAAAACTTTGTACTCCACTAATGATTATGTTACCTTAACCTTGATAGCAATGGTCCCAATCATAATAGTTTCAAATTTTTCTCTTGGTATGGGACAATATATTTCTCCAACTTGAATGCCTTCAATATGTTCAATTGAATTCAAACCATAAGTCCTTTCAATCTTCTTGGGAAAATAGACAGTATGTTCCTTGTCATTAACATTGAAGGTCACCTTTCCTTGATTGCAATTAATAACAGCTCCTGCAGTATTAAGAAAAGGTCTTCCAAGAATAATAGATATATTATCATTTTCGGGCATTTCAAGCACAACAAAATCAGTTAATATCAAGCAATTGTGAGCAACCTGAACAGGTACATCCTCACATATACCCACAGGAATAGTGGTAGATTTATCAGCCATTTGCAAAGATATATCAGTTGGTATCAATTTTTCAAGTTGAAGCCTCTTATAGAGAGAGAAAGGCATAACACTAACTCCCGCTCCCAAATCACACAAAGCAGTTCTAACATAACTATTCTTAATAGAGCAAGGGATAGTTGGAATCCTTGGGTCTCCAAGTTTCTTAGGAACCTTACCATTGAAGGAATAATTAGCAAGCAAAGTAGAAATTTCTTCATTAGGGATCTTTCTTTTATTCGAGACAATGTCCTTCATATACTTTGAGTAAGGAGGCAATTTAATAGCATCAGTCAAAGGAATTTGCAAGAATAAAGGCTTCATCCACTCACAAAACTTATTATAGTGTTCATCTTCCTTTGACTTGTGTTTCTTATCACGGAAAGGGATAGGTTTTTGGACCCAAGGTTCTCTTTCACTGCCATGTCTCTTAGCAATAAAATCTTCTTTGATGTATTTAGTATTCTTAGTGTGGTCTTCAGGTTCTTCTTCAACTTTTTCTTCATTGGGAACTTCATTTTCTTCATTACCACTTTCAGTTTCAGCATCAGAGATAGATATACTATTAGGATCTATAGCAGGTTCAGAGGGTTCTACAACAGTTTTATGTTTCTTTTTTCCTTTTCTTGCGAGTAGAACCACTATTTACAGCTTGTTGAGAATCCTTCTCAATTCTTTTGGGATGCCCCTCAGGATATAGAGGATCCTAGGTAGTAGCACCACTTCTAGTTCTAATTTCATAAGCATGTTTTCCTTTAGTAGCATTAACTAGCAAGTCGTTTTGCACTTTAACGAGTTGATCTATTTGAGTTTGAACCATTTGAAAGTGTTTAACAATCATTTTAACATCATTAGAGGTTCTTTCTACAATATCTTTCAACTCAACAATAGCTCTAGTATTTTCCATTAGATGATTTTGCACCCTTTTATTAAAGTTATCTTGCTTAACAATAACGATATCAAATTTTTCTAAGCATTGATCAGGAGGTTTAGAGTAAGGGATATCACCTTCATCAAAGTGTTGGAGAGAGTGTACCTCAATAGTGGATGAATAGGGAATAGGCTTACATAATTCTTCTATAGGACGTAAATTATTGACATCTACAGCTTTAATTCCCTTCTCCTTAAGACATTTCTTAGCTTCCTTCATCACTTCATCATTCAATTCAATAACTCCCCTCTTCTTTGATGTTGGAATAGGCACAGGAATAGATGGTTCCGGTACAATTACTTCATGTATAGCTTGTTTAGAAGGAGTCCAATCTTCATGATTCTTGCTTATTTTAGCCATTAATTCCTCAGCTTCCTTAGGAGTCCTATTCCTGAAAACACAATCAGCACAACTATCTAGGTATGTCCTAGATTCCTCGGTTAGTCCATTATAAAATATATCAACAAGCTCATTCTTAGGTAATAGACTTCCAGCTTGTGCATGAATCAAAACACAAAATCTTGCCCAAGATTCAGGCAATACATCTTTTTCTCCCTGTTTAAAATCAAAAAGTTCCTGCAAAATAGCATGTCTAGCACTAGGAGGAAAATATTTCTGCAGGAAAAGTACTAATCAAGCAGTCATGGCTATCAATAGATCTAGGAGGTAAATTACTAAACCAAGTTTTAGCTTCTCCTCTAAGTGAAAAGGGAAAAATCTTAGCAACAAAGTAAGTACGCATCTTAATATCATCAGAAAACAAGCCACTAATGGTAGAAAGTTCATTCATATGTGCTACCACACTTTCATTCTTAGTCCCACAAAAAGGTTCTTTCTCGACAATAGCTATGTAAGATAGATCGAGAGAGAAATCATAATCTTCATCTATAATGTTTATGGGAGAAGCAGCAAACTTAGCAGCAGGATATAATTTCGGTCTAATAGTACGCCTCTCAAGGACACTCTTAGTAGCGCTCCTATCATGGGTGTTCTTACATTCTTTAATAAACTCATCGGTCATTTCAACATAACCATCTTCGATATCATAACTTTCACTAAACTCAGGTGAGCTAACAGGTGTGGTAGTGTCTTCATAAGGAGTTTCGGTATTTCCAGCTATAGTTCTAGCAATCATAGCATCTAGGAAAGGACCTAATGAACCACTCTTATCAAGCACAGTAGAAGCAGCATCATAAGCATCAGAAGTTTCAGATTCAGCAGTAGTAGCAGTGTGTGTAGCATGTGTATGTGGTGGTGTAAGGAACTTGCTCAAAACAGATGGTGAATCAAGAGCAGCAGAGGTGTTCAGAACCGTACCTCTTCTTGTAGTGGATGGTAAAATAGGAACCTTACCATCACGAGACTTACCCATGATGGATGGGTATCAGCGAACAATAGAGAATCCAAGTGAACTTGATAAATAAAGCTATGCTCCCCGGCAACGGCGCCAGCAAATAGTCTTGATGACCCACAAGTATAGGGGGTGTATCGTAGTATTTTTGAGGGAAGTGAAACTCAATTTATTGATTCGACACAAGGGAAGCCAAAGAATATTTATCAGCCTTAACAACTGAGTTGTCAATTCAGCTGCACCTGGAAACAATCTTGCTCACAACAGTTTATTAGTAGCAACAGTTTTTGTAGTAGGAATAGTAAAGTAACAACAGTAGTAAAGTAAAGACAGTAGTATCAAAAGCAGTAAACAACAGGATTCGAGTGCGGTAGGCATAGGGATGGATGGACGGGCGTTGCATGGACAAGACAATTCACATAGCAATCAGAACATAGGGCAATTGCAGATAAATAAGATAAAGCATCCAAGTACTAGATAATCCTAGGCATGTGTTCCATATATAGTCATACGTGCTCGCAATGAGAACTTGTACAACATCTTTTGTCCTGCCAGCCCGTTTGCAACGGGGCCTCTAGGGAACTAATGGAAATTAAGGTGCTCCTTTTAATAGAGCACCGAAGCAAGGCATTAACACTCCGTGAATACATGTGATCCTCACATCAAAGCCTTTCCCTTCCGGTTATCCCGATTTCTGTCACTTCAGGGCCATAGGTTCCGGACAACAACGTGTGTATACAACTTGCAGATAAGACCAAGAACAATACTATCATAATGAATCAATAACATGTTCAGATCTGAAATCATGGCACTCGGGCCATAGTGACAAGCATTAAGCATAACAAGTCGCAACAAAGTCATAAAGCACTAAAACAAGATACTAGGCACCATGCCCTAACAATCTGATGTCATTACATGAACGATCTCATCCAATCCCTACCATCCCCATAGCCTACAGCGGGGGATTACTCACTCATAGATGGGGGAAACATGGATGGTCGATGGAGAAGCGATGGTGATGATGATGGCGATGATCTCCTCCGATTCCCTGTCCCGGCAGGGTGCCAGAACGGAGTTTCTGGTGCTGTTTCGTGGAATCTGGTGGTGGCGGCGGAGCGGAACTCCTTCTAGAAAAACGTCGAACCCCCCTAAGTTTTTAGGTCAGAAGGCTCCTTATAGGCGAAGAGAGTGACCGAGGGGGTGCCTGAGGGGCCCACACCACTCCCTGGCGCGGTCTGGCCTGGCCCGCGCCACTAGGTGGTGTGGCCACCCCCTGGCTCTTCTCCGTCTCGTATTCTGGCTCCTGGAGTCTTTGGGTGAAATAGGATTTTTGACATATTTTCTGGGATTTTTCCTGATAGTTGGTTTTCTGCACAAAAAGTAGACACGAAGGCAATTCTGCTGAAAACAACGTCAGTCCGCATTAGTTGTATCCAAATCACACAAGTATAGAGGAGAAACAATAACAAAAGTGTTCGGGAAAGTAGATACGTTTTGGACGTATCATGCTGCCCCACTCCTCCACGGGGCTCGCCCCTTTTTGTAGCGGAGCAGTCGTTCCGGCAGGAAAGCCCGCGCGAAGCGGCGGGAACCTAGTGGAAACGGCGGGAACCAGCCAGAACAAGCGTGAAACTAGGGAGGAACCATTTCCCGCCATCGGGAGACGAGCCAGCGTCATGGGCGCGTCCGGTCACTACTAGGCGGGCCCTTGCGTGAACGCGAGGACACGAGGGCGAACACGCGCGATGTCCGCGTCACATCCAGGGCGGCGTGGAAACACGTGCTTGTTTGGGTCAGACCGATGGAGTGGGTTTTCGTCGTCCGAGCGTCCACGTAGACCGATTTGGACCGCCAGTGGTCGGTTGGTGGAGATGCCCTAATCAAGGTTCTATGTATTGTGGGCGGTGATTGCTTTGCGATGGGCTTTGCTGAAACCCCACTCTCGCTAGTCCCAAATCCACCCATAGTCTGATGAGACCGAGACAAATCCACTCACCTCTTTCCTCTACCCCCAAACCCCAAACAAGCAGAAAACCCACTTCACTCACCTGTGCTCTCAAGCCACTCCAGCCCCAAATCCAGACGATGGAGGAGGTCGCCTGAGTTACCCCATGCCGCAGCGTGCTCTTCCATCCCCAAATCCAACCGAGTGAGGACAGTGCCGGAGTGGCCCACCGCTACAGCATGCGCCTCGAGGCGAGTGAGGATGGAGCTGGAATCCCCCCCCCCCCCCGCGCCGCAGCCCGCACATCCATCCCCAAATACACGTGAGTGAGGTTGGTGCCGGAGTGACCCGTTGCGTCCGTCTCCGCGGAATCTCGCCCGCGGCGGCTGCCTCCCTACCGGACGACGACGACATGTTCCGGGAGATCCTCATCTGTCTCCCGCCGCAGCCATCCTCACTCCCCGGCATCTCCTCCCTCTATTAGAAATAGGAATATATGCTAAATCTTTTGGCACATATGATATTTCAGATTTTCACTAAATCTCAAAGCCCATACGTGATACAGGCTATAAGTTGGTGGCAACTCACAAATATATTACTCCCTCCGATCCATATTAATTATCGCTGGATGTACCGACAATTAATATGGATGGAGGGAGTATAAAATATAGGATCAGGCCCCTTGATCACATTTATGCTCGCCTCATCCAAATCCAACTTAAGCATGCCATTCCCAACGGACAACCAGTAAACGCAATTACCAACAAGCACTGCAGGTTCACCCGCAAACACAGGTGGAGCCTTCGCTGAGATGAGATTGTCCCATATGCTAGTCTCTAAGGAGTAACAGAAGCGATTTGAAAGGGCTGGAATGGCAGCCATCGTGCACATGGCCAAGGTCACCGGAATTTTATCGTATTTTAAGTTTGTATATGTCTTACATGTCAGGATGAATTTACACAAGAAAAATTGTATACCATGTCTTGGTTCTTATCAGCTAAATCTTAATGATTAAATATCTAAGTATACTACTATCAGAACTATTCGTTGCATTTTACAACGGATGAGTATATCTGTTTGGAGAGGGGATAAAACAGGATAAAGGACCCCCTCCTCCCTCGTCGCCCCCGCGTGCGACGGGGAGGAACCCAAATCCTCCGCCGCCAGACACCTCCCCACCCCCTCCTCCTCCCTCGCCGCTGCCAGAGGGCACGGCTGGGCGAAGCCCGATCGGCACCGGCGGCGGCGAGGTCTTCGCGTCCTCCTACGCGCTGGGGTGGCTGCGGGCCTGCTCCTCCGGGCCAGAGTCTGTCTCTTCCGCTGGGAGGCAGGGCGGCAGTGCTCCTCTGGGCGACAGCGCGACGGGCGGCAGGTGGTGGAACGCGCCTAGTTCCCTGGGCGGCGAGGGCCGCGGGCGACAACGGTGCGGGTCGACGGTGGCCTGGGCTCTGTATGGCGGCAGTACGACGGCGGTGACTCAACGGCGGCGGCTCGGGAAGCTGCGGCGCAGACGCACGCGGCAGTGAGGCGGCGGTGGGTGCCATGGCTGGGGCTGGCCAAGCATGCTCGGCCCAGATCTAGGCCCATCTGGGCCTAGATCTGGGCTCAGCAGGCCCTGTCCGGTGCGTTCGGTTTCCTTTCCTCTAGGGTAGTGGCTGAAACCTTGGCGCTGCAGCGCGGCGACGGAGCTAGTTGGGCCTGATCTTGCCAGATCTGGGGCCTGACCGGCATTGCTACTGCGTCTGGTCGGCGACCGCATCTGGCGGTGGAGGATCTGATCTCCTCCCATGGGTAGCGGCTACCGCCCACGCGGGCCTGCTTTCGTCGCCAGCTTACCTTTTTTGCATCGATGGCTCGCTATGTCTTGCTGACCTGAGCTCGAGGTGTTGGACGCCGGGGCGACGGCCCTGGAAGGTGGACTGCACGGGCGTCTCTCCGGCGAGTGACGTCGCGGTGGCTTCAACATCCCTGCATCGGAGGAGGCTCCGGGAGGTGACGTGAGATCCCTAGACCGGTGGCGGTCCGGCAAGCCCGGGGGAGCTCGGTGGCGATGGTGCTGTTGCTTGGCGGCTGAGATTTGCCATGGTGGCGGGTCCCCTGGTGGAAGGAGGAGTAGGGCCTGGTGTAGCGGTTGGCATGTTCGGTGGCACCCTTGCTGCAGTGCGGTGGTGGGACTTCACGAGCCTTCGTGGGCTCGGCCGGGCCAGAGGGCCTGGTTTGTCTTGCTGCTACATCCGGTCGGCTACCACCTGCTGGTGGTGGAGGTAGTTCCCTCCCGCGTGCTGTTGACAGGCCGACCCTCGTCGAAGTCTCCGCTCTCTCGGCCTACCGGCTTCGCTCCGTGGCTCTCGGTGTGACGGTGGTGGCGACTTCAAGACCGGGATGGCGCGTGCTCGTGGGTGGCGTGATTGGTGGAGCTTTACAAAGTGCTCGTGTGGATGGTTCTGGAGGGGTCAGGAGAAATCCTTGTCGGTTGACACTGGCACGGTGACGTCTGAGGGTGTCACCTTCCTTCTTGAAGGGTGTCGGGAGCCTCCCTCCCCCACCCCCTGCTGCGTACCAGGGGAAACCCTAGGTCCCGGCCGGACAACATTGTTGTCGTCGTCACTCCCCTTCTTGGAGGTGCTGTTTTGGTACGCAGGCGCTTTGGACTGCGGGCTGTGTGGTGGTACTTCTCTGGAGGGCGCACTGGTTGCGAGTTGTTTCCTTTTTCGGCACACCGCCATTATCGGCTTTCTTCTTCTTTTATTTCTTCTTGCTTTTCGTGTTTGGGCTTGGGTTCTCCCCAGTCCTTGTATCCTGTGGTGTGTGTTCCTTTGGGCGATGTGTTGTCTGGCCCAGCAGTGGTCCCACCTGTGTGCTTTATTTATAAAGCGGGGCGAAAGCCTGTTTCGAGGAGTATATCTGTTTGCTAGTAATAATGTTGAAAGTGAGCTATAAATCCTCTTTACAAATTAAATTGTTTTTCTCATGTTATATTTGTCAGCTCATCAATTGACTCACCGTTGTCTTCTATTATACATTTGTCTCTTCTATGGAACTTTTTTTTGCGGGAAAAGAGGAGTAAATATTACTGCCCAGTTCTTACAGAAAGATCCAGTAAAAAGGAAAAAATACAACCGAGTCCTCTGGATCTCGATGTCGATGGCGAGCCCGATGCCGCCGGTGGCGCGCCTCCGCCGCTGCATCCCTTGATGGCTTGGATCAGATGCACCCCCCCCACGGACGGGAAGTCGCCGGTCGCCAGCTACTGAGATCTTACATTGCACGCCACCATCTTCGTCGCCGGTCATCACATCTCCTACTCCATCTTCTTCTTCAAACTCCGGATCGACCGCCACGCCGACGCCGTGAGGGGTGGATGAACTCCCAGATCCGAAGACCTGAGAGCTCAGGAAAGACGAGAGCTCGGCCACGGAGCTCCGAGAAGCGCCACCGCTAGAGAGGAAGAACCTCGCCTCAAAACGCCGCGCGCCAGCAAGCAACCTAGGCAACCCTACACTATGTACATGCCGTGGACTGATGATCCCCCACCCTCTCGCCACCGCAGCGGCAGTCGGAGGACAGGGAATTGACGGCCCACCGGCGAGCGAGGTGGATTCTCGGGCGGTGTTTAGAAAATCGTCCCTCCCTACTGTAGCGGGGGAGGGGGCGACTAACAGGGCCTAACTTCCATGGAACTTTTATTAATTGCCTAACTTCTTATGCTTCTAAGCAGAGCCATTGCTGGTGGATGTAGTGGGGCCGAAAAGTTGCACGGATGATGATTATGTGGTTTGATGTGCTGAAATAATTCAACAGGTAAGAACATCTTGTTGATGTTGTTTGTGTGATCTAGATTCTAGAATGTTTGCCTAATTTTGTATGTAATATGTCTGCCAACAGACGAAGTAGGGCGGATGGCGTGAGATGTGTTGGGATGGCAGCGTCCATGTCTCGGTCGCAGTGGCGGACCTAGCATTTTTCAAAAGCCTGGGCACACTCGAAACTAGAATACTTTACTTTAGTCTACCAAGAACCATAAATAGACATCTTATTACGAAATTTAGACTGGATAATCTTCATCTTATCACTCGGTGGAGCGCAAAATTGTTAGACTTCATCGAAAAAAATTCTTCCATACACTTTTTCTCATAGTGGCCAACCCATGCTGATCCGAGTCCCATCGTCGCCGGTCTACTGCTCCTTCTTTGCACATGTGAATAGTTGGGACATCATCGCTGACTGCTGTCTGACTGCTTCTAGCTGTGGCACCGACGAGCCACCATCAGCCGGATTGAAACTCCGTCCACTGTTATCATCGTCTTGCCGCTTCCGGTTCCACTTCTGTGCATCGACGTCTCTCGGCTGAGTTGTAGCCTGATGGGAGCAACGGTCGACAGCCATATTTCCTTCTATGTCACGACCCTCAGCCTCTCCCGGAGCTAGGGGTACACCGGGCGCGCAGTCACCATTGTCCCGTGCTGTCGCTCTGGCCTAATGACCCGCCAACAGAGGAACTACTGAACTGATCGATCGATTCCTGTTTTGTCCCAGCTTGGTGAACACGAGAAGTGGCTCAGTATGGACACTATGGAAAGTAATGAGGCACTTAGTTCTGCTAGGGAATAGCTGATAAGGCCCAAGTTGGCCCAGCCAATGTGATACATGTATCTTTTAGCAGAAATTCACAGTTCCAGCTATATACCTCGACCTGGGACCACGCCGCCGAGCCCGGGCACATGCCCAGGGTGCCCGAACGGTAAATCCGCCCCTGCTCCGTCGTGAACTTTAGCATTTTCAGTTGGGAGTTGTAACAACTTTATGAATAACAGAAGTGAGAACGAATAAGCTGCAAGGTTTACCCAGTGCCAAAATTCTCTTGTGATCACTGTGTGACCTTCGTCTTCCTCGCTTGAGTTTCACTAGTGGAGAACGGGCATTTAGTCCTGACCCGTAAGGGTTTTAGTCCCGGTTTTGAAACCGGGACTGGAGAGGCGGGACTAAAGGCCCACCTACTAGTCCCGGTCCGTTTACCGTCCAGGACCAATGGGCGTCCACGTGGCCGCCCATGCGCGCGCTAGGTGCCCCCCATTAGTCTTGGTTCCTATTACGAACCGGGACTAATGGTTATGTGCCGCAGCAGAGTTCTGGGTCCTTTCTCTGCCGTGGCAGAGAATTCATTTTTCATTTTATTTATTTCTTTTTTCATTTCAAAATAGTTTTCTATGCTATCACATACCGTACACGTTCGTGCATATATAAGATAACTTTTTTAGGATCGAGCATACAAATTAAATATATACATGATAGTTACATGGAGACATCAAAATTACCGGGACTAGAGCCCGCCTATTCAATTACACGGCCGGGGATCATCGGTAGCGCCTATTCACACTAAATTATTTAGCGTCATCTATCATCTCGTTCATCAAGAATCCTGCCAGTTCTTTAGCAAGTTCTAGTACGTGTTGCTCTGGTAGGAGCTGATCCCGCATTCTATCAAACTATATAAGAAAAGGAGATCAATATGAATACCAATCATGATAACAAAAAGTGACGGCAATAAAAATAATGTTGTGAATGTATTGTTTACATCGACTTTATAATTTTTATGCTCAGTGGTAAACGTGTGAATGAACTTGCAAACATAGAATCCACATAGATTCGTCCTGCGTGGCTGCCTAGCGCACTTTACGAGAATAGAATTCAATCAAAATAATAATTTAGCATCATAATTGTATTGAAACTAGAAGTAAAGAGATACGTGCACTACTTACCAAGACCGGCTTAAACGTCAGCTTCTCACTAAAGTGACCCGTAACCGTACTCTTGAACTGGTTCCAAACCCTGCCCAGTAAAAAAAATGAGTTATTTATTACGTGATATCTCAGGAAATCAACGAAAGAGACCGATGTAGCGCGAAAATTACCTTTGGAGCGTGTCCTGCATGTCCCTAAATTGTTTCAAGGGTCTCTTTAATGGGTCCATGACTTTAACTCTTCCGTTATCAAGTTGAATGTTTAGCAGAATCCAGTGAAATCTGCACACGTTTATATATACATCAATAACTCATCAATTACACTTAATATCGAGTAAGCAAAAGTAATGTGTACAATAGAGTAAGACCCTCACTTGAAATTGTAAGGAAACAATATGTGGTAACAGAAATTTTGGTCCGTTAGAAACCTTAGAAGGTTTTCCTCCGTATCCTCGGGTTTATCCGTTAGCATCTCTATATGTATTTTATCTAGGTCAATGAACCCAACACTAAAGAGTGACCTTCTTTTACATTTCTGGATCTTCATTATGCATAATAATAGAGTACAAAAGGATATAATGAGGATAATTACATGCAATAAACTGAACAACTGAAAAACTTATATGTAAACAATGAATTCAACAACTTACAAACAATAGCAACTCATCATAGATTTGTAGAGGGCGTCGAAATTGTATAACTGGAAGAGTTCTGGAAACTCAAGATGGACCTCTTCGGCTCGGAAGTAGTAGTCACGTGGTACTTTCGCCATGATCATTATTCTCTCCTCCTTTGCAGCATTCAAGTACCATTTATGTAAACTCCGCATTTGTGTTGGCAGCTGTTGCAACCTCTCTTGGGTGACAAACGGCATCCCTGGGACATATTGAGGGACTACATCAGCCTTGGGTAACTTGTCGTCATGCGAACCTAGCCATTCCTCAACAGTCACATTCATAGCGGCCGCAAGCTTCGCAGCTTCTTCCATATCCTGCCGGGGAATGTCATAGGATGCCACCCTAAGGGGTGGGATCGATTTTTTGGCCTGTTTCCCAAGCTGGGGGACATCCTTTCTTTTCTCGGTTGCACTTTGACTTGATGATTTGCTCTCGCTTGCACTTTTACTTGATTTGCTCTTCTTCACTTCCTTTTGAAGTGTGCGTAGATAGTCATCTAGCTTATGGTGCAAGTCATATTGCGATTTTGTGTTCAGAAAACCAAGTACATACGCTTTTTGCTTCTCGGTGTATACCTGGGCGGGCTCAGGTTTCTTCTTTTAAAGTTGCATAACACATTCGGCCTTTGCGATCGCTGCGTTTTCCTCTTCAGTACGATCGTAAGGTCTGATGGAAAGATTCTTATGAGGTACTCTTGGGAAGGGCAACATTTGTTGTTTTGGGCTGCTGTATCGTTTAGTACTCATTGACGGAGCACGCTTCCGCTTATTGTCCTTAGCGGGCGGTGAAGACGGCTGACCCTGCGGTGGAGATCAAGATGGACTCGCGTTGTGGTGGTCGTAGTCATGGGGTGGGCTTCTTGGAGGTGATGGAGGTGAAGGTGACATGCGACAAATCAAAGGCGGTGTTGGCCTTGGCGCTGAGCCTGGAAGCTTGATGTTGTTCTTGTCCCATAGAATGATACCACCCAATACTTCTCCGAGTGTCCTCTTACCTTCAAGTCCAGGAATGTGAAGCTCCATTGAGTCCCACCCCGTTGCGATTTCATCCACCCCAACTTTAGCATAGCCAGCTGGAATCTCACGGCCATGCCAGCGTGCGTCAGGTGGACAAGGTAAAGCACATCCGATCGCCACCTTGATGGATATGTTCTTCACCTTCTTATGGAGCTCACAAGGTGTCTACTCCTTGATTCCATCCACAGGGTAGCCGAGACCACCATCTACCATCCGTGCATCGTCAGACGGGACCTCCGATTCAGCCACGCCGCTTCTCCGCTGAGATGGGACGGTGGTAATATCGAGTGCAGGATCTTGCAGGCGCGCTACTCCTCGATGTTTGTCAATATGTTGTTGATGCTTTTGAAGTGTTCCTAGCAACTCGTTGAACCTGTCTCCCTCCTCGTCCTGTCGTCGCCTCTTTGCTCTCTCTCGGCTCCTATAAGTATCTCTCTCTTTGGGAAACCACATCTCCCATGTATAACTAGGGCCAAGGCCTCGTACTCGTCCTCTGCGTTCGTCATTCCCGAGGACCTTTGTCAGCAAGTCTTTCTCTCTATTAGGACAGAACTTTGTTGTCCCCTCTTTAATTTCCTTCACCACTCTCTGCCATGTCTCCCGGGGTATCCTAATCTCGTCACTACAAATAAGGTCCCATGTATTTTCGTCATACTCACTCCCATGCCCAAGGAACCAATTTCTTTCCCTCAAATCCCATTCTTCGCGTATTGGAGTCATCCCTTTAGCAAGCAGCTCATCCTCTTTAGCATCCCACTTTGGCATGGCAGTCGCGTAGCCCCCTATCCCCAGGTGATGGTGATATTTCTTCTTTGTGGCATTTAACTTGTTTTTTCCGGCTTTTCCTTAGCAGCTTCTGACTCCTTGTACTTCACAAATGCATCCCAGTTAGCCTACTGCTTCATTAGTTAGGCTTCAAATTTAGGAGGAGTCTTCTTCTTCTAATAGTTTTGCCATAATGATTTCTTCCAGTTCTTAAATAGTTCGGTCATCTTTGTAAGAGTCCACTGCTTGACTTTCTTCCTCAATGCAGTTGTGTCGGCATCATCCTCATATTCTGGCAGGGTGAAATGTGTCATGAGGTCATTCCAAAGACCCTCTTTGTACCTGTCGGCAACATACTCACCCTCTTCCACCCCCTTTGTCCTATTCCACTCTCGAACGGTGATCGGGATGCGATCCCTAACCATAACTCTGCATTGTTGTACAAATACACTTTTAGCCTTTTCGGGTTCCAATGGTTCACCCTGTGGTGATACCAACGTAATTGTATAACACGTAGATGCGTGCAACTTTTTGGCCGGGCCTCGTTTGGAATATTTTTGGCTCGATGTGGAGGCCTAAGAGAAGAAACATTCATCAATTTATATATATACAACTCAATTAATGCATCTGCTGATCACCAGACTTAGTTAAGGGTCCACCGGAGCCGTCGGCTTCTCCATCATCGGAGCCGTCGGCTTCTCCCTGATCATTTCGGACGACCTCCTCACCCTCACCAGAGGGGTTCAGATATATCGACGGAGATTCGGGTAGATGAACATGGGGGGCATCGTTGATCATATTCTCGAGAATTTCTTCTTGTTCTAGGTCTCTGCGGATTGGACTAGGTGAATCCATAGTTTTCTGCAAAATGCACACAATATAAAATAATACTAAATAATAATATGTACACCTAATTTTCTACAATAATACTAAACAATAGAAAAATTCTAGTGATGCCTCGCGTGGGACCTGTGTCCGGTCGCCCACCATACCTCTATAAACCCCCCGACCTGCACCCATAACCTCTATAAGTTCGGGGGCCCGCGAGCACTACCACCCTAACCCTAAGTCCAGGGGCCCGCGAGCACCAGCACCCTAACCCTAAGTCCGCAGGCCCGCGAGCACCAACACCCTAAACCTACGTCCGGGGGCCCGCAAGCACCAGCACCCCAACCCTAAGTCCGAGGGCGCACGAGCACCAGCACCCTAACCCTAAGTCCTGGGGCCCGCAAGAACCAGCACCCTAACCCTAAGTCCGGGGGACCGCGAGCACCAACACCCTAACCCTAAGTTCGAGGGGCCGCGAGAACTACCACCCTAACCCTAAGTCCGAGGGCCCACGAGCACCAGCACCCTAACCCTAAGTCCGGGGGCCCGTGAGCACTACCACCCTAACCCTAAGTCCGGGGGCCCGCGAGCACTACCACCCTAACCCTAAGTCTAGGGGCCTGCGAGCACCACCCTAACCCTAAGTGCGAGGGACCGCAAGTACCACCACCCTAACCCTAACACCGGTCACCCGCGAGCACTGTACCACCCTAACCCTAACTCTGGGGGCCCACGAGCACCACCAGCCTAACCCTAAGTCCAGGGGCCCGTGAGCACCACCAGCCTAACCCTATCTCCGGGGGCCCGCGAGCACCCGTACCACCCTAACCTTAACTATATACACATATATACTATATACACACATATTAATAATATAATAGTATATACTATATATACTCCATATATACTACATATTAATAACATATATACTCCATATATACTATATAGTACACATATATACTATATACACATATTAATAAACATATATATAAAAATATACACATATTAATTAATCAATAATTATAAATATATAAAAAATAGGGGGGTCGCCGCCCCGTCGGGCTCGCCCGCGTGCAGTGGCCGGTGTTGGACGCGCGCCGTGGCTCGAGAGGCGGCGACACGGTGGCACGGCGGCGTTCGGATGGTGACACGCGAACGACGTAGGGCCGGAAAGTAGAGGGCGCCGTGCGCGGGGTTTTATTACTTGGCTGGCAGGGATGCACGCACGTGGCGGCTTGAGAGGCGGTGACACGATGGCACAACGGCGCAGTTCGGATGGCAACACGCGGACGACGCAGGGCCGGAAAGCAGAGGGCCGCGGGGGTTTATTACCTGACCGGTGGGGACGCACACGCGTGACGGCATTCGTCGGTGAGGCGGCGGCGGCATAGACGGCTAGAGAGGCGGCATGGACGGAGAAAAATTTGGCAGCCTACCAGCATCGTTCGTCGTCCTCACGCGCAATTTCCCTGTAGTGAGTGGAGATGGTGGGGGAGTGAAGGGGCGCCTAATATAAGGGGACGGACCTTTAGTCCCGACTCATGCCACGGACCGAGACGAAAGGGTCTTTAGTCTCGGCTCGTGCCACAGACCGGGACTAAAGGTATGACCGTTAGTCCCGGATCATGCCACGGCCCGGGACTAAAGTTTTTTGGCACCAGCCCATAGGGGCGCACCAACCGGACCCCCTTAGTCCTGGATCATGACACGACCCAGGACTAAATGTCCTTTTTTTTTAAAAATTGACTGAAATCTCTATTTCCTGCCTTATTGCATACAATTAAATAAACTAGTATATCAATATTATTAAAAATGATGGGGATTTTCGGGGAGGGTTCCAGTTTAGGGTTAGGGTTTCGGGTTAGGGTTTAGGTTTAGGGTTCGGCCGGGTTAGGGTCAGGGTTTTAGGTTTCGGGTTTAGGGTTTAAGGGTTTAGGGTTTAGGATCAGGTTTAGGGTTTCGGGTTTAGGGTCAAGGTTCCGGGTTTTGGGTTTAGGGTTTAGGGTTTAGGTTTAGGGTTCGGGTTTAGGGTTCTAGGGTCTAACTATTAAAACTAGTAACCGGGACTTATAATATTTTGGGGGCCTTTAATCCCAATTGGAGCCAATAACCGGGACTTAAGATATTTCCCGCCCTTCTCAGAATCGTCAAGCCATGCGTCATGCTTTCCCGGCATTTCCCTCTGCTTCCCACCATATTTTCACGCCTTTTCCCTCTATATCTAGGCTGGCCGCCATGGCCATCCACATATTCCCCTCTCACAACAATGGACACCGCATACTGGGCCATTCTGACCCTCGAGGAGACTAAGGCGTTGTGGGCCTCCATCTACCCATTCCCGCCAGGCTACCGGCTACCGACCGACTAGATGCTGAGCACCAGAGGAGTTCATGTCACTCCTGTGCCTCAAGGTTCTGCTCGCCAGGCGGCTATCACGAACCACTTCTACCTCGAGCTCACGCTGGAGCAGCGGATGGATCCCCATTGGGATCCCGACAACTATGACACCTAGAATGCCTTCTTCGCCCGCCCTGTTGAACCACAACGAGGCTGGTCGCCGCCTGTGGTGGGTGATAACCCAAAAGTATAGGGGGTGCATCGCAGTATTTTCGAGGGAAGTGAAACCCAATTTATTTGATTCGACACAAGGGGAGCCAAAGAATATTTATAAGCCTTAACAACTAAGTTGTCAATTCAGCTGCACCTGGAAACAATCTTGATCACAACAGTTTATCAGTAGCAACAACTTTGTAGTAGGAATAGTAAAGTAACAGAAGTAGTAAAGTAAAGACAGTAGTAACAATAGCAGTAAACAGTAGGATCAAAGCGCGGTAGGCATAGGGATGGATCGAAGGGCGTTGCATGGACAAGACCAGAAACAATACTATCATAATGAATCAATAACATGTTCAGATCTAAAATCATGGCACTCGGGCCCTAGTGACAAGCATTAAGCATAACAAGTTGCAACATAGTCAAAAAGTACTAATAGTAGATACTAGGAACCATGCCCTAACAATCTGATGCCATTACATGAACGATCTCATCCAATCCCTACCATCCCCATAGCCTACAGCGGGGGATTACTCACTCATAGATGGGGGAAATATGGATGGTCGATGGAGAAGCGATGGTGGCGATGATGGCGATGATCTCCTCCAATTCCCCGTCCCGGCAGGGTGCCAGAACGGAGTTTCTGGTGCTGTTTCATGGAATCTGGTTGTGGCGGCGGAGCGGAACTCCTTCTGGAAAAATGTCGAACCCTCCTGAGTTTTTAGGTCAGAAGACAACTTATAGGCGAAGAGGGAGACCGAGGGGGTGTTTGGGGTGGCCAGACCACCTCCTGGCGCGGCCAGGCCCAGCCCGCGTGGCCAGGTGGTGTGGCTGGGCCCCAACCCCTCTTCGTCTCGTATTTTGGCTCCTGGTGTCCCTCGATGAAAAACTGACTTTGGCTTTTGTCCCGTCCAATTCCGAGAATATTCATTTTCTGACTTTCCTGGAACCAAAAACTGCAGAAAACAGGCAGCTGGCACTGTGGCTCTTGTTAATAGGTTAGTCAAGAAATCATATGAAAAGTACTCCAAAGTGTGGATAAAACATAAGAAAGTAGATAAAACCAAGCATGGAACATCAAAAATTGTGGATACGTTTGCAACGTATCAGTGGGCAAACCAGACTATAATCGGTGTGATGTGCTACATCCCCCAGGGAGATCATCCTCGCTTGCGGTGCCCGCACTTTGACCCTCCGTAGAGCCACAAGAAGGGTGGGGATGGTGAAGGCCGCGGGCTACACGGAGTCGTCATCCAGGAGCCCCTCCCTCGCGCGTCGTGAATCCAAGGCCAGAGTGGCAGGTACCCCTGGAATATACCATGACTAGGCTTAGGATCCAGCTGCGTGCGCCTAGCAACGATGATGACGATGATGATGATGAAGACGACCCTGAAGTTGTGTACTATAGGGCTATATATGAGTATGACTAAAAGGGGCCTTTAGTCCCGATTCCTTAGTCCCAGTTTTTTACTGATAATAAATGTCTTGAGTGTTAGTCCTAGTTTGTGGCTGGATCGACGAGACTTAAGGGGGGGCCTTTAGTCCCGATTATATAGTCCCAGTTAGGAAACCGGGATTAATATATCATTTCCTACTAGTGTTGGTCTCTCTACAACTTACCAGAACTATATATGAAGATGTTGTTCTATTCTAACTAATTTCACATATTAGGGAGTGCCTCTATGGCCAGCTTCAGAGAGATGCTTGAGAACTGGATCCTTAGGCATCTCCCTAAAGCTGGTCCTAGTGTTGTCCCTGCTCTCGCACACCATCTTGTAGTTCATAACTTCTCTACCTAGATCGATATGCCGGCGAGCTAACTAATTTCACATATTAGGGAGTGCCTCTATGGCTAGCTTCAGAGAGATGCCCGAGGACTGGATCCTTAGGCATCTCCCTGAAGTTGGTCATAGTGTTGTCCCTGCTCTCACATACCATCGTGTTTCACATATTAGGGAGTACATCTATGGCCAGTTTGTTGGAGATGCCGGAGGACTCGGCTCCGCCGGCATCTCCCTCAAACTGGCGTAGTGTTGTCCCCGCTCTTTCATGCCATCTTGTTTGTAGTTGATAACTTCACAGGGATGCCTATTTATAGATTAATCAGCACAACATAGTGTCGACACTCACGACATAATGTTGACACTCACCCTGTCATAGTGTCGACACTAACCCCTTAAGTCCCGATTGGTTTCTTCAACACTTGACTAAACATGCTCGCGCCGGCTCCAGCCTGCCGCAACCCCTTAAGTACCGGTTGGTTTCTTCAACTGGGACTAAAGATATTATGTGACATAGTTGTAAGGAAAAATAGCAAACTTGGCTCATCCTCTATCTTCAGAACAATGTTGCATAGATTTATTACATAAAAGGTTTAATACATTATTACACATCACCAACATCTAGTGTTGTGGTTTTCTTCTGCACCGTAGCCATGGAGAATCTTCATCATTTAACAGGATGCTTGGGTCAGTTTTCACTTTGAATGGCGGAATTTCATGAAACTTATTGTAATCTTCTGACATGTCTGTCTTGTCATCCACTCCCACGATGTTTCTTTTCCCTAAAAGAACTATGTGGCACTTTGGCTCATCGTAATCTGTATTCTTTTGCTTATCTTTCCTTTTCTCAGTTGGTAGACATGTCCTTCATATAGAAAACCCGAGCCACATCGTTGGCTAGGACGAATGGTTCATCCATGTACAAAAGATTGTTGAGATCCATTATTGTCATGCCGTACTTTTGGTCTACATGTACCCCGCCTCCTGTCAGCTTGACCTATTTGCACTGAAACAAAGGGACCTTAAAAGTAGGTCCATAGTCAAGTTCCCATATCTCCTCTATGTACCCATAATATGTGTCCTTCTGCCCATTGTCATCTGTTGCATCAAAGCGGACACCACTGTTTTGGTTGGTGCTCTTTTTATCTTGGGCGATCATGTAAAATGTATTCCCATTTATCTCGTACCCTTGGAAAGTACATTTAGTCGAAGATGGTAACCTGGCCAATGAGTACAACTGATCTCCAAAAGTGGTGTTATTCATGAGATGTGTCTGCAAACAACTTCCAAAATTCTTCTCGTGTTCCCCTTTAATCAAGGAGTCAAGCTTCCCCGGGTTTTCGGAGCGTAGAATATTCTTGTGTTTCTTGATATATGGAGCCACCACAGTGGAATTGTGTAGAACTATGTAGTGTGCTTGAGTGAAAGAATGCTCGTCCCTACATACCATTGATTTCCTTCCTAGTGTGCCTTTTCCACTCAGCCTCCCCTCATACCGAGATTCAGGAACACCAATCAGCTTAAGGTCAGGAAGAAAGTCAACATAAAACTCAATGACCTCCTCTATTCCATAGCCCTTCGAGATGCTTCCTTCTAACCTAGCACGGTTATGAACATATTTCTTTAAGACTCCCATGAACCTCTCGAAGGGGAACATATTGTGTAGAAACATAGGACCGAGAATTCTAATCTCTTCGACTAGGTGAACTAGGAGGTGCGTCATAATATTGAAGAAGGATGGTGGGTGATACGTCGTAAACGTATCTATAATTTTTGATGCTCCATGCTTGTTTTGTATCAACTATTTTATGTTTTGTCTACACTTTGAGGCATTTTTATACATTTTCTGGAACTAACCTATTGACAAGATGCCACAGTGCTAGTTGCCTATTTTCTGCTATTTTGGTTTCAGAAAAGCTAGTAAAGACATATTCTCGGAATTGGAAGAAACAAAGCCTGAAGTTCCCATTTTTCCCGACACGAGACAGAGTCCAAAGCAGAGACGGAGGAGGGCCAGGGGCTGGCCACACCATAGGGTGGCGCAGGTCCCCCTGGCCGCGCCACCAGGTGGTGTGGGCCCCTGGTCCACCCTCTGACATCTCTCTTTCGCCTATAAAAGCCTCTCGGGATGAAAACCCTAAGTACCAGATCAGAATTCCACGAAAAGTTCCGCAGTGCCGCCGCCACCAAAGAGGAGATTCGGGGGACAGAAGTCTCTATATTGGCACCCTGTCGGGATGGGGAAGTGCCCCCGGAGCCATCTCCATCAACTTCACCACCATCTCCATCACCGTTGCTGACTCCCATGATGAGGAGGGAGTAGTTCTCTCTTGAGGCTAAGGGCTCTATCAGTAGCTATGTGTTCATCTCTCTCTCTATGCATGATCTTATGAGATCATGAGCTTTGTAATCTATAGATCTATTCTGCTACTCAAGTGCTTTAATTAATCTCTGCTTATCCCCACGTGTGTGAAGTTGACAGTGTGCACACCGTGTGGCACTTTGGCTAAGGTTATATAAATACTTATCATGAGTATAATTTGAGTTGGATGTCTCTATGAGATTGTGGTGTTTGTTGGAACCATCTAACGCTCAAGGTGATAGTGAGAGGTTATCTAGATGGAGAATGCGAACTTTAAGGTGTGCTATTATACCCTACATTGTCCAACCGGAGAGTAGTTCAGGGTAGCATAATGAAGAGAAGATATTTATATGATAGTGTCCACTAGAGAAAGTATGATCCCTAGGCCTTCTTTCTAAGCATTGAAACACCGTTTACAATCAGTCTTGTTACATGTTTGCTTGCTACCACTCTTATTTCAAATTGGAATTACCACTTATAATCATACATATTACTTGTATTTCACTATCTCGTCGCCGAACTAGTGCACCTATACTCCTGACAAGTGTATTGGTTGTGTTGGGAACACACGAGACTTTTTGTATCTTGATTGCAGGGTTGCTTGAGAGGGATACCTCTGACCACTTCCTCTCTGAGTTCGATAAACCTTGGGTGATCCGCTTAAGGGAAACTTGTTGCTGCTCTACAAACCTCTGCACTTGGAGGCCCAACAATGTCTACAAGAATAGAAGCGTGCGTAGACATCAAGCTATTTTTATGGCGCCGTTGCCAGGGATTAAAGAAGAAGAAGCTTCCACATCAACAACGCACTATCAAAGCTATTTTATGGCGCTGTTGCCGGGGAGGTAAGGTAAAAGGTACTCACATCCTCTGGCTACTGAGCTATCTTCTAGTACTGTTGATGGTGTGTGAGTGCTCGAAGTTATTTCCTTTAGATTCTGCAATTATATCTTTTTGTTTCTTGTTTTTATTTTCACTAGTTAGGCTTAATGGAAAACAAAAAAAATTAGAGAGCTTTATAGTATTTATCTTGAGTTAGGACATGAAGTGTTTGAAGAGAAAATTAAAAAACCTATGGAACTTAATTTGCATGCTAATAGAAATGTTATTAGTATGAATTGTTTGAACACCATTATTGCTAATGGTATGGAAAAGTCTAAGCTTGGGGAAGCTGGTTTTGATGAGCATGATATTTTTAGTCCCCCAAGCACAGAGGAGACAATTTACTTTGATTATACTATACCTCCAATATATGATGATTACAATGATGAATATGATATTTTCAGTCCACCTACTATTGAGGAGAAAATTTATTATGATTACAATATGCCTCCTATATTTGATTATTATGGTGATGAGAATAATAATGATAGCTATTTTGTTGAATTTTCTCCTACTACGATTAATAAGAATGACTATGCTTATAGGGAGAGTAATAATTTTATGCATGTGGCTCATGATAAGAATGTTTTATGTGATATTTATACTATTAATTTTATTCATGATGCTACTAAAAGTTATTATGAGAGAGGGAAACATGGTTTTATGTATCTCAACAATATTAAGTTTCCCCTCTTTATGTTGAAAATTTTGAAGGTGCACTTGTTTTGCTTTCCTATGCTTGTTGCTTTGTGCTTTCATGACTTGTTTCTTTACAAGATTATTTTTCATAGGAAGTGGGTTAGACTTAAATTTGTTCCATATTTGCTTCTTGATTCTCTCTTTTACTTCAATTCGTATTTCTTATGTAAGCATCATCGAAATTATCAGGCCTATCTTAATGGCTATAAAGAAAGAGCTTTTGGGAGACAACCCATTATATTTTTACTTCCAGTTTATTTTTGTTTTGTTGAGTCTTGGAAGTTATTTCCTTTGTAATAACCTCTCCTTATCCTTTTTGTTTGGTTTTTGTGCCAAGAATAACCTCTAATGAGAGGGAAGTAAGATATGGGGAAGTTGCTGTCCCGAAATAGATTTCTGTGCGTCACTATAAAAAATCGTGAAAAATCTCAGTATGTTGGATTGGCTGTATTTTTTGTGCTGATGCACCATGTTATTACCCAACTTGCGTTAGTTTTTCACTTTTCGATTTGAGCAACAAAAGATTTTCGAAAAAATCGGTCTTTACCTGCTGGTGTGTTTTGACAGATTTCTGCCGTTATTTGCATTTGCCTCTTAATCAGTTTATTTTTGAGTTCTCTTGGATCACTTGAGCTTTTAAAAGAAATTGCTACAGTAGCTTATGTTTTAATGGATGATTTACTGGAGTTGAAACTAAACCCAAAGGATTTTTATTTTGAATACACTAATGTTGCTAATGAAGATTGTGTGAAGTTTTGTAAGAAGGAAGTCTTGAAGTGTAGGAAGAGAATGATGTGATGAGATGAAGTATGGACAAAAGCTCAAGCTTGGGGATGCCACCCGTGTCACCCGACGGAATATTCAAGAAGTACAAGCGTCAAAGCTTGGGGATGCCCAAGGCATCCCCTTCTTCATCAATAAAAATCTCAGGTTTTCTTCCAAAACACTTCATTTTTATTGTTTCATGCATAATTGTGTTGTTCTTGGAGCATCTTTGTTTTTATTTTAGTTTTATTTTGTTTAGTTTGCTTAAATAAATTGGTTGGACCCCCGCATTCATATGATGTTTCAAATAAGTTGATTGGTGATTGTAAAAGAGTAGGAAAGTTCATGCTTATAAGTGGTATAAAAGGAGTTTTGTTTTGACTGTGGCCTAGACGTTATCATGTCATGTTTGATATTGCTTTGACTTTATGCTTAGTAATTATTATTGTAGCATGACTTGTTCCAAACAATTGAGATTGCATAATGTGCCCTTAAAGAATCATGCGTTGTTTTAGCATACAAAGGCATAATATTGTGGTATTCTCCTTTGATGCTTTATTTGGGTTGACTTGGCGCATGCTTACACCATGTTAATACTATGAAAAAGTCATCTTAGCCTCCATGATCATTTAGTTTATTGACTTGTAATATCACTTTATGCTTTAATTAATAATGTTTTGTCGCTTTGCATGATTATGGTCATTAGTGCTCTCTTAGTTGGTCGCTCCCAATCTTTTGATAGCCTCCACTCGTACCAAGTGTGAGTTCCACTCATGCATACAATCCTCAAGAAAACCAAGTTATTCCATAGAGTCCACTATAAATTCCTATGCATAGTGTTTTACACTATTCCAAGTATATTCATGTCTTTATCTATCTTCTAGATTAAACTTGTTATGTGAAAATTAGTGATCAAATCTCTCACGAACTTGATGGCACACTTTACTTTCTTGCACTTAATAAATTTTAACCATTGGGTCCATCTATGTCGCGTATGTGCTTGCACTTTATAAGTTGAGAATTAGCAGAACCATGTTGTCATGGGGAACGCTTTCGGCATTACACTATTTATTCAGTTGATATCATGTTCTTTTGTTTATGGATCCTGGAGGTGTGAAATAAAAGGGGAGCTTGTAAGCTCATGGAGTTTGTATGTGTGCTAGAGAAACATCTGGGCGGCTAGCCTAAGCCATGTCTAATCATGGTGGAAACTTGCAGCATAACCATAGTGAGCATTCTATGAAGCATCCTCAATAAAAACCTATGCAAATAGCAAATAAAAAAAGCTGAGATGCTCATTCTCTGTTGCCTTGTCATTTTGATATGGGATAGCTACTATATCATGGGGAAAGGGGTACCCTGTTGGCGGTTCTCCAAGATACACATGTACTTACAATGACAAGAACTTACTCGTGACTAAAGTTGAGTAGCATGAGGTTCGAGCCTCGTAGGCAAGGGGCATGAGATTCTCGGTTTATAACTTGCAAGCATATCCTCATATTTGTTCACTTTAACCTTAATCACCTAAATATGCTTATGATAGGGGCAATGAGAGCTGAAAGCTAATTAGTACCATAACTTTTGGAAGCTCTTTATGAAACTTGAAATCCCTGCTTCCCTTTTATGAAGGGCCTTTCTTTTTTACTTTTATGTTGAGTCTCCATATTCTATATTTATGCACCAATTAAGAGAGCATAGTGATCATTCTTAGTTTAATGTGCATTGTCCCAAAACTTGTTGATTGATTCATAACTGTGATATTGCTTGTTCTTAAATTATTTGTATCTAGTCACCCTTATGAACTTTGAAGGTGTCCTATGCATTTATATTTACTATACCATGAGGACAAGCTGAATACCATTCTTATTATGTTTTCTATATGTGAAACAAACAAACGTCTTTCAATGCATTGTTATTCATGAATCTTTTGTTTGTACCTTTTCATGTTACAACATAGTTGTTATGTCTTATTGTTAAAACTCTATCTTTCATATTCATGTTAGAGTACTATGATCCCAGCTATCAATGTTTTACAAATACCTTGATCAAGATTATGATGGTGCATGTCACCTAAAAAATTATTCTTTTTATCACTTACCTACTCGAGGACGAGCATGAGTTAAGCTTGGGGATGCTTGATACGTCGTAAATGTGTCTATAATTTTTGATGCTCCATGCTTGTTTTGTATCAACTATTTTATGTTTTGTCTACACTTTGAGGCATTTTTATACGTTTTATGGAACTAACCTATTGACAAGATGCCGCAGTGCCAGTTGCCTGTTTTCTGCTATTTTTGGTTTCAAAAAAGCTAGTAAAGACATATTCTCATAATTGGACGAAACAAAGCCTGAAGTTCCCATTTTTCCCGACACGAGACGGAGTCCAAAGCAGAGACGGAGGAGGGCCAGGGGCTGGCCACACCATAGGGTGGCGCGGGTCCCCCTGGCCGCGCCACCAGGTGGTGTGGGCCCCTGGTCCACCCTCTGACATCTCTCTTTCGCCTATAAAAGCCTCTCGGGATGAAAACCCTAAGTACCAGATCAGAATTCCATAAAAAGTTCCACAGCGCCGCCACCACCGAAGAGGAGATTCGGGGGACAGAAGTCTCTATCCCGGCACCCTACCGGGACAGGGAAGTGCCCCCGGAGCCATCTCCATCAACTTCACCGCCATCTCCATCGCTATTGCTGACTCCCATGATAAGGAGGGAGTAGTTCTCTCTCGAGGGTAAGGGCTCTACCGGTAGCTATGTGTTCATCTCTCTCTCTATGCGTGATCTTATGAGATCATGAGCTTTGTAATCTATAGATCTATTCTTCTAATCAAGTGCTTTAATTAATCTCTGCTTATCCACACATGTGTGAAGTTGACCGTGTGCACACCGTGTGCCACTTTGGCTAAGGTTACATAAATACTTATCATGAGTATAATTTGGGTTGGATGTCTCTATGAGATTGTGGTGTTTGTTGGAACCATCTAACGCTCAAGGTGATAGTGAGGGGTTATCTAGATGGGGAATGCGAACTTTAAGGTGTGTTGTTATAGCCCTGCATCGTCCAACCGGAGAGTAGTTCAGGGTAGCATAATGAAGAGAAGATATTTATATGAGAGTGTCCACTAGTGAAAGTATGATCCTTAGGCCTTGTTTCTAAGCATTAAAACACCATTTACAATCAGTCCCGTTACATGTTTGCTTGCTACCACTCTTATTTCAGATTGCAATTACCACTTATAATCATCCATATTACTTGTATTTCACTATCTCTTCGCCGAACTAGTGCACCTATAGACCTGACAAGTGTATTGGGTGTGTTGGGGACACAAGAGACTTTTTGTATCTTGATTGCAGGGTTGCTTGAGAGGGATACCTTTGACCACCTCCTCCCTGAGTTCGATAAACCTTGGGTGATCCACTTAAGGTAAACTTGTCGCTGTTCTACAAACCTCTGCACTTGGAGGCCCAACACTGTCTACAAGAATATAATCGTGCGTAGACATCAGCAGGAACAACAACTCGAAGCTGACCAGACATTGGACCACATCAATTTGTAACCCTGATAGACTTTCTTGATCGATTACCTTTTGAGAAATTGTATTGAGGAATGCACATACCTTCACAATGGCTAGTCAAACATTTTCTGGTAGAATTCCCCTCAATGCAACCGGAAGCAATTGCTTCATAAGCACGTGGCAGTCATGAGACTTTAGGTTTTGAAATTTTTCTCTTTCATATTTACTATTCCCTTTATATTCGACGAGAAGCCAGACGGGACTTGATACTGAAATGGACTTCAAAAAAGATTTCCTTCTCTTCTTTGGTAAGAGCGTAGCTGTCAAGGCCTTGAAACTGCCCTGGATGCTTGTCGTCTCGTCCTTTATGATGTTGCTGGTCCTCCCGTGCTGCCTGAGTATCTTTGGACTTCCCTTACAAGACTAGGAAGCCTAGAATATTCACGCAAAGATTCTTCGTCAGGTGCATCACGTCGATTGCAGAACGGACCTCATGCACTTTCCAATAGGGTAGCTCTCAAAATATATATTTCTTCTTCCACATGGGTGCGTGTCTGTCGGTGTCTTTCGTAACAGGTTGTCCTCTAGGACCCTTTTCAAAGATTACATCCAAATCCTTGACCTCACCAAATACATCAGCACCAGTAGGGGGGACATGCTTCGTCCGGGTTTCTGCCTTACCATTGAAATGCTTGCCTTTCTTCCTGAAGGGATGACTGGGCAGAAGAAAACGACGATTGTATGGGTACACATTCTTCCTACATTTATCCAGATATATACTTTGAGTCTCATCTAAATAGTGCGTGCATGCATTGTATCCTTTGTTCGGATGTCCTAAAATGTTACTAAGAGCAAGCCAATCATTGATGGTTACGAACAACAACGCTTGTAGGTCAAATTCCTGTTGTTTGTGCTCATTCCACACACGTACACCTGGTTTGTCCCACAACTATAAAAGTTCATCAACTAATGGCCTTAGGTACACATCAATGTCGTTGTCAGGTTGCTTCGGGCCTTGGATGAGCACTGACATCATAATGAACTTCTGCTTCATGCACAACCAAGGAGGAATGTTGTAGATACATAGTCGCGGGCCAGGTGCTGTGACTGTAGTTCTGCTCCCCAAAAGGATTCATGCCATCGGTACTTAGACCAAACCATAAGTTTCTTGCGTCACCAGCAAAGTCCGGAAGTCTCTCTCGATTTTTCTCCACTGCCGACCATCAACATGGTGCCTCAACTTCCCCTCTTTCTTATGGTCTTCCATGTGCCATCGCAACAACTTGGCATGCTCTTTGTTTCTGAACAAACATTTCAACTGTGGTATTATAGGAGCATACCACATCACCTTGGTAGGAACCCTCTTCCTGGGTGGCTCGCCCTCAACATCGCCAGGGTCATTTTTTCTAATCTTATAACGCAATGCAGTGCATACCAGACATTTATCCATATTCTCGTACTTCTCACCGCGGTAGAGGATGCAATCATTAGGACATGCATGTATCTTCTGCACGTCTAATCCTAGAGGTCATACAAGCTTCTTTGCTTCGTACGTACTGGAGGGCAATTCGTTATTTCTTGGAAGCAGCTTTTTCATTATTATCAACAACTTTTCAAATCCCGAGTCAGTCACACCGGTCTTTGCCTTCCACTTCAGAAATTCCAGTGTGCTACCCAGCTGTTCTGGCCATCTTCACAAGTTGGGTACAACAATTTGTTGTGGTCCTATAACATCTGCTCAAACTGCAACCTCTCCTTTTTTGTGTCGCAGTCTCTCTTTGCATCAGAAATGACCCGACCAAGATCATCAACGGGCTTATCTGGTTCCCGTTCTTCACCCCCTTCTTATTCATTGTCTTCCATTGCGGTATCAACGTATTCAGGGAACATATATCGGTAGTTGTCATCATCGTTCTCTTCTTCATCGCCGTCTTCCATCATAACCCCTCTTTCTCTGTGCTTGGTCCAAACATTATAGCCGGACATGAAACCGGACCGAAGTAGGTGGCTCTGAATGACTCTTGAGGAAGTGTGAGCCTGCTCATTCCGACATTCAACACATGGACAACACATAAAACATCCCGTCGCTTGTTCGCCTTGGCCACAAGGCGAAAGAATGCACGCCTTCTCTGTAAGTGTCAGAGCGTCGGTCACCGTACATCCATGGATGGCTCATCTGCATCATACAATCATATATGTCAAACGGTGCTCAAATTAGTACCATGAGGTCTAAACAAGAAAATAGTTGCTAACCTTTTAGGACACTTCAAAACAAAGAGGAGAAACCTTAAGTGTGGCTCGAGCACCTCATATCATGTTTGTCTTGTGTGAACTCAAGTGACATCACTCTCGTAGGCATTTCATCGAGCACATCTAGTGCATAAGAGAAAAAAACCTAGCACAAACTTTACCACACCTTTTCCCATGAAAGAATAGAGGAGAGCATGTGCCATATATATAGGGTCAGCCCATTGGTCCCGGTTTGAGATACAAACCGGAACTAATGGGTGTGCTAGGGCCGTGCAACAGGCACCAGACCCTTTAGTCCCGGTTTGTATCTCAAACCGGGACTAAAGGTCTCTTACGGGCCGGGACAAATGATTTCGAGGATTCTGACCGTCCTGTTCGGCCCATTAGTTCCGGCCCTAAACTAATGGCCCGAACCAAAGGTCCTTTTTCTACTAGCGTTCGATTGTCGAGAGGAATGAGCTGATATTGGGTTTGTTTCTCCAGGTGAAGGAATGACTGCTGTAGTTCTCAGCTGAGTCTATCGCGTTGCATCAGTGTGGCCGGTAGTGTTTATGTGTTATTTGAAGAAAAACTCGCCTGTGTCATAGTCTAGCTGAATTTCTATTGTAGCACGATGCTTTCGAGTACCAAATCAATGGCAATTTCTGCCTCCCAAGTATCATTGAAGTCGGATTTCATTTTATCTTGCTTTTGTTGGTGCTTGGCAGCTCTTCTCGCATGTACTTCTGTGTGTTCTCAGCTGTGACTTGAAAAGCGTGTCATCACCATAGGTCTAATGTGGCTGTTTACTCATGACCCACCGGTGCTTTGTTTTCCTCTTGAGTTAATTGTGTGCAACTGTAGGGTGGACCGAAACAAATTGTCGAATGGTAGTCCATTGCTCTGTGATGTTTATGACACAGCAACATGGTTTGTATGGTGGGCAAAGGTTGCCAGAACGTGGTTTGTATGGAACATAAGAGCATCTCCAGCAGCAGCGCTAAAATAGCGCAGCGCTAAAATAACTGTTTTTTACCCCGCGCGCGCTGTATCCTTCTCCAGCAGAGGCTGCATAATTTCGCGCGGCGAAAACAAATACCGCGGCGCTGCATTCTGCGTAATCCAGAGCGGGAGTTTTGGTGCTTCTTCTCGCGCGCGTGCTTTCGCTGGAGACGCGCGGCAATAGGCAACCGCTATGAAATTTCCCTCCCACGCCGCCAGCTCTCCCGTGTCCCCTTTCCCCTCCCGCGCCCCCTTCCGCCGCCACCACCAAACCTTCGTCGGCGCCGCGCTCAGCTACACCGGTGGCCGCCCCCGCTCAGCGCCCGTCGACGTCGCCCTCACCTACCCCGGCTACGCCCCACCCACCGCCTTGGCCGCCGCACTCGCCGCGCTCTCGCGCCGTCAGATTTCCTGAAGATTGGCGGCCGCGCGCGCTCGATTAGTTGAAGGCGTGCCGCCGCGGCGCCGCGCTCACCCTCGTCGGCGCCGATGTCTTCTTCGAGCCGGGAGCGAATTTGGCGCACACAAGGTGTTCGTCAAAATCCCCAAAAGGTTTGTTCTGCCGCGCCCGCGCCCATTTTTGGAGATGGTAGAAGATGTTTAATTAGTTTTGCACATATGTAGATTAGTTCATCCTCATCCTATGATGATTCCGATGATGAGTTTGATATGGAGGAAGATGAGGCCATTGCCATGATATTGGCTTGGCGAGCTAACAAGAAGCCCAAGATAGGTGGCTCGGTTTTTGGTAGGCAGAAATTATGGAGGGAACGGATCAAAGGCCACAACAAGTTGATGCGGATGTATTTTAATGACGATGCAACATTTCCCGAGAGCTATTTTCGTCGTCGTTTTCGGATGAGCACCGGTTTGTTCAAGCGCATCGCGGAGGAGGTGGCCAAGTATGATACATATTTTGTGCAGAGGAGGAATGCCGCCGGAGAGCTCGGGCATAGCACCTATCAGAAGGTGACCCCCGCTTTGAGGATGTTGGCATATGGTATACCAGCGGATCTGATTGATGACCACTTGGCTATGGGTGAGAGCACCACTATCAAGTGTGTCAAGAGGTTTGTTGTGGCCATTGTGCAAGTCTTTGGTGCCATATATTTGAGAGCCCCCAATGTCGAGGACACGGCTAGGCTCTTGGAGGAGAACGCGGCTCGGGGATTTTCCGGAATGCTTGGCTCCATAGATTGCATGCATTGGAGTTGGAAGAATTGTCCGGTGGCATGGCATGGACAGTTCAAAGGGCATAAAAAGGATTCCACTATAATCCTTGAAGCGGTGGCGAACTACGAGACTTGGATTTGGCATGCTTTTTTTGGTATGCCCGGGTCTTGCAATGATATCAATGTTCTTCAGAGGTCTCCTCTTATGACAAGGATTGCATTGCGTGAAGGTCCACTAGTGGAGTTTGAAGCAAATGGCCACAAGTACAACTATGGGTACTACCTTGCCGATGGCATCTACCCAAGGTGGCAAACATTTGTGAAGCCGATTAAGAAGCCCAAAGGTAAGAAATAATGTAGTTTTCATAATGCACAAGCGGCGACTAGGAAAGATGTAGAGAGAGCATTTGAGATTTTGCAAGCCCAATTTGCCATTGTGAGGGGGCCGGCTAGATTTTGGGACCAAGAGTATCTTTGGTATATTATAAATGCTTGTGTCATCATGCATAACATGATTATAGAGGATGACTGTGGGAAAGATGTAGTTCAAACCCACTACTATGATTTGATGGGTGTGCCCGTGCAAGTTCGACGAGCAGAACATAGGATGGCACGGTTCATGGCCTCTTATCATGCAATCCGGGACAATGAAACACATGATGAGCTTCAACAAGATCTCATCGAGGAGTGGTGGAAATGGTTTCGAAGCCGCTAGTGTCATATTTCATTTGTACATTTGTTGTATTGTTGTGAAACAATTTGTTGTATTTGTTGGTGAACGGCTTTATTGTATTGTTGTAAAACTATTTGTTGGTGTGTTGTAAAACTATTTGTGTTATTGTTGATGCAAAACTTTGTGTCATAATTTTTTTAGACATTTTTTGTTCATTTTTCGGTGTTTGTTTGATCTAGTAGATATATGCATATGTTGGATTGTTGTTCGCGCTGGTCGAGCGCGCGCTACTATGCAGCGCCTGGTAAAGTGCTGCTTGCGTGCTGCATTTTTCAGCGCTATTTTACAGCTTCTGGCGAAGGGCACACAAGCTCTGCGCGCTGCATGCGGATACAGCGCGCTGGCTCGGCGTTTAACAGCGCGCAGATATAGCGTTGTTGCTGGAGATGCTCTAACTAGACCAACCTGCATCCGTTCGTTGGATCCAATGGCATCATTCATACGTCTACATGACTGTATGAAACAGATTGGAACACAGAGGCAGAAATTCTGTCCACTGGTACTTTGTACTCCCTCTGTTCTATATTACTCTGCGCGTTACTGTTCATCACGCAAAACAAGGCGGTCCATTTCTCTCTTATTTTTTATCAAATTTTTTTATGATTTTTGAAATGGGTAGAGTAAACACGGAACTACACATTCCAAAAAAACCGAGGAGTAAAAATGTAAAAAATGAGAGAGAAATCGGCCACCTCGTTTTACGTGCACTGTAGCACCGTAAATTGGAACAGAGGAAGTAATGGTTCATATCCACCGGAGGAATCTTCATTTTCGCAGCCACTTACAGCTACCGGACGACAGCTGAGTCTCCGGTCACACTCAGCAACTGAGAACACGGCAGCAGAGCATTCCACAGTTGGAAACTGAGAGTTCCTCCATGACTCTGACTGTTATCTGCAGACTCTTGTTTAGGACGTGTAACTGTCGTGATGGCGCAAAATATCGGGACATATATGCTTAACAGGATGATCGACATGACTATGCTTAACAGGATGGCCGACCTGACAGCGGCCGATAATAGTAGGAAACATACAGAATTAATTTAACAGGACGAAGCAGAATAGCCTGATATCACGCCCCCTTTTCCCTTTTAGTAGACGCACTCCACATAATGCAGTATTTCGTCTGAACGTTCATGCTAATAATTTTTTTCCCTTCACAACCTATTATTCACCCAATATATTCAAATATGTTTTCCAGGAAGAATATTACATTCAAATAACATACTCCCTCTGTCTCAAAATAAGTGACTTGCATTTATCTAGATTCGAATGTATCTTACACTAAAACAAATCTAGATACATACGAATCTAGACAAACTCAAATCAATTATTTTAGGACGGGGGGAGTATGTCTTCTGTTATGAACTAGCTGGATGCCATGTCATTTGCTATACTAATATTTTCTACGAAGCAGCAAGTCATTCCCACGTTTACATCACTGAAACTGAAATGAATGTTGTATGGATTGGAATGCAGAGGCAGAAACTCTTGACCTAATGCCGTGGGAATGAGGTCTTGACTGCTGTCCACTACTCCTTCGTAATAGTCCACCAGAGAACTCGCCATTTACTGCTGATGGTACACTCAGCAAGCGGACTGCGGTGAGTCTGTGTCACACTATGCTGGTGGTACACTCAGTGACTGAACGGCAGTGATTCTTCAGTCACACTCAGCGATCACAAGAACACGGCAGCTGGGTAGCATTCCCAGTTGGAAACTCTGAATTCCTCGACGATTCTGACTGCTACCCGCAGACTCTTCTTCGGGCCGTGCAACTATCGAAATGTCACAAAATATTACAGGATGACTGACCTGGCATTTGTACAAAATATTACAGGAGAAGTTAATAGCAGGAAGCTGGACGCTGCCACAAATTTCACAGTTCCTGGTCTATATTTCTGAAATCATACATGACATGCACATGTATTGCTTAGAAGCACCAGAAATACAAAGTTTTACTTAGACTGCAATATTCATGCCATCACTACAGCCGCAGGTTCAATTATCAATCAAGCTATTACTCACCTAATATTATATCCAGGAAGATGTTACTCAGCATGGAAATATAGCAGCTGGAGGACTCTTGACAGTCTGACTGCTGACTATTACATGTTTCGGCAACTTCATGGGGAGCCCGAAACAAATTATTTCATATACTCAGTACAACTACGATCATAAGCCTTTCATGAGCTAAGTGCAGCACCGCATGCAGTACATCACATGGATATATATTTATTCACTCATCATCTTCACAGATTGTGGTCAGCTCGGATGCCAAATGGTCTGAATCCTCAACATGGGTGTGCCCTTCATCACAAAAGAATGGCCTCGAAGGCATTTGCAAGCTGGCGGCACCACCTTCCAGCATCTCTATCACCTCGCTCATCGTTGGACGATCTTGACACCTCATCTGAATGCACCATAATCCAATGATGCAGAGCTTCTTCTCCAACTCATGCATGTCGTCAACAGGACATATCTCATCCACTTGTTGTTCAGTCAGTCGGTCATATACCCATGACGGGTAGTAAGACTGGCTTGAGTTCGCTGCATTTGGGTCAGCATTCCTTCTCCCTCCGGCCATCTCCAGCAGCAGCATCCCAAAGCTGTAAACATCGGACTTGCTCGATATGGCACCGAAACTTCGAGATATCATCTCAGGAGCTATGTACCCAATAGTTCCCCGTAGGGCTCTTGAAGGCACAAAACTGTTGTCCCTTGGGTACAGTTTGGCGAGACCAAAATCAGCAACTTTAGGGACAAAATTGCTATCAAGAAGGATGTTGTGGGGCTTGATGTCAAAGTGCAAAATCTGCATCTCACACCCTTGATGAAGGTAGTCGATCCCCTTAGCGATACCCAAAGAGATCTCGTTGAGCTTGTCCCAAGATAAATTCTTCTCGGTTGAGAAGATGTACTTGTCAAGAGAACCTTGAGGCATGTACTCATAGACAAGCGCCCTCCTCATCTCTTCTGAGCAGAACCCAATGAGGCGCACCACATTGATGTGGTGGATCATGCCAATGGTGGCAATTTCACTAATGAAATCATCTCCATTGCAGTTGGAATTCCCCTCTAGCATCTTGACAGCGATATTGACATTGCCTGGCAGGAGCACACCCTTGTACACGGATCCATAGCCCCCTTGGCCTAATTTATCTCTGAAATGGCTTGTGATTGCTACGATGTCTGTGTAGGCATACCTTGTCGGGCCAATCATTTCTTGCATCCGGAGGAACTTTTCAACCGCATCAATTGTTATCCTTGTTTTCCAGTACTTGTAGGCAAGGAATATTAAAACCGCCAGGGGCGCCAACACGAATCTGCATAGTACTGCATAAAACAGGTTCATTAGTTTCAATGACAGTGTGAGTAAAGTACAATACAGTTGCTCAATTAAAACCTCAGACAGTCAAGAAGTAAGAATATAGTCTCCTGACACGTACCAACAATGCATTTCACCATCCACATGCCAACAGGTATTATATGCAAGAACACATCACTATAGCTATCTGGATGAAGGAGATCAATCGCGCACATCCAGAAAATAACGTCCAATAGAAGAAATTTCAAAAACCACTCCATACTACTTTCGCTTTGACCAAGGTAGCTGCAAGGCCACGTCGTATCACCATGGTACATGAAAAAAAGGAATTTAAGAGATATTAAAGTGTTGCACATCAAACAGTAAAATAGTACTGCAAAGATACAAACTCACCGTATCGACTCCGTTAGGCATCCAGTGATCAAAGAATTTAAGAGAGATCAAAGGGTAGGAACATCAAATAGTAGAATAGTACTGCGTATATTTTAAGATACCAAACTCACCGTATCGACCTCATTAGGCATCCAGTCATAGGAAATCGAACTGCGAATCCGTTCCTCATGAATTCTATGACATCCTCATAACTTGCATTCGCTGGTTTTGGAGTATCCCTACTACCCAAAGGAGTCATTGCCAAGTATCCACAAGAAGGTTCTAGGCTCTCGACAATATCAGAATCCAAGCCAGTTAACACGTAGACAAAGGAATAGCTGGTGCTCAGGCAAGTGACAGGCATGTACATACCATTGTTCCTTACTTCCTGAGAACATCTAACAAAGCTAGCCATACTGGATGTACCAAGCGCGAATTCTCTTTCAGGGCGTGAGTCCCTAGGACTATATTTGTGTTCAACAGAAGGCCGACTCCACTGAGGGAGAGGGCACCGGCTGTGTAAATCCAAGACAGCGTCGACGACCCAAAATACAGAAATAGTGTAGCCGATGCGAGACACATAGTATGTCGCATTGTTGATGGAAATTGCAGCCTTGGTATCACTGCAAACCAGCTCGTAAGATTGGAAACCGCACCAGGGTGGATCACCTGCCTGACGAAATGGGGACGATACGTTCCTAAGAGGGCCACACGAAAAAGAAGGGCAATCATGCCAATGAAGTCGCCCTTGAACATGATCACCAGCAAGAATTGCAAGTGCAGATAAGGCAACTGAGGCTTTCAAGGCAGTGAGACGATGGTATGCAACAGGTCTCGCCATGGCAGAGTTTAGAGAGGAAGAATAGTTGCCTAAGATGATAGGCTAATATATGGTTGATGGCATTGACTGACTCCGGGCAAAAGAAGAAGTAAAAAATGCACTTGGTCTTCTGGATGTGAGAGAAGAAAGCAATAGTCTGTTCCAAATCCAATTGTGTCGCAGTCAAGGTGATGCACCAGTCGTGGTGAAAATGACGTCGACATTAGTACTCTTTGTCGCGAAGTCACTAAGTCAACACTTTGTCACTCAAACCAACCACTACAGGAAAGAACTGTCACTTAAGTCAACACTTTGTCACTCAAACCAACCACTACAGGAAAGAACTGTCACTTAAGTCAACACTTTGTCACTCAAACCAACCACTACAGGAAAGAACTGAGACGCCAACGGCCGGCCGGCTACGCCGACGGCCAAATATCGGGGCCGTCGGCATAGCTGCCTCCCCCGGCCAGCCGACCAGCCCGGCCGTCGGCGTAGGGACGGCCGTCGGCGTAGATAACGGTGCCGAGGGTAGCCCTCGGCGTAGCGTGGCCGTCGGCGTAGTAGAGAGGGCTGTGCCGACAGTGGCCCTCGGCGTAGGTATAGCCCTCGGCGTAGCCCCAGTTCAGACACGGCGAGGGAAACAACGTTAGGTAGCCAGGCTGTGCCGAACAAGGTTTTGGCTTTCGGTTTGCAATTTTTACTGGTCCTGGCCGAAATGGCCAAAATTCAGTTTTTCGGAAAAATTTCGGACGAAATTGCTTAACCAAAATTTGGAATCTGGAACGAAAAATGACCGAAATTTGAACGAAAAACGGACGAAATTTGCCAAAAATTTCAAAATAAAGCAAAACAAGAATGGGTAGCAGAATCTTTAGCAAAATATACATGTACGAGTCATATAACAGAATATAGTCATATAACAGAATGTACGCATGATGAAAACAGTAACACTAGATTAACACTAGTATAGATTAGATCATCCATGCAGAAATAACAACATATGAATAATTATCTGAAACACAAACACAATAGTTCATAACCACAGTCCATAACAACAATATTCCAACAAAAAATGTCCAGATAAATAGGCTACCTAACACAGTTCAGATTAGAAATCCAGAAAAACACATAAAAGTTCATAATCACAGTCCATAACCAATACAACCGAGCCATTGAAAGTTCAACTCTCGGCCCCAAAATGCAAACAGGAATCAGTTATGACTTCCTATTCCTCCACCCTTCAGCCGTGCATGAAACAAATGGATTGTGAACATGATCTCCCAGGCTTCCTTTTCTTCAACCTTGAAATTTAGAATATTAAAGATCAGGAAAGGTAATGTATAGCAGAAATGTAAGGTAAACCTTGAAATTTAGAATATTAAGGATCAGGAAAGGTAATGTATAGCAGAAATGTAAGGTAGTAGCAGAAGCATAATGATGCAGCCCGTCCTACGAACGCTACTACATCTACAATGCCAAGTCCAAGTTCGTCCCCAAGAAGATAGACGTGAGCGGTACTACCGCGCCCCAGTACTACCGCTCGGCCTCAGCGGTACTACTGGCCAGGACTGAAAGCCCACGCCATCGCCTCGGGACGCCCCGGTATCGGCTTGCGGTACTACCGCCCCCATCAGCGGTACTACCGCACCCCGGTACTACCGCTCCTGATAGCGGTACTACCGGTCCTTACAGAAGCCCGCACCATCGCCCCTGGATGCTCCGGTACCGCCATGCGGTACTACCTCCCCCAAGTGGTACTACCGGTCACCTGGTCCGGTACTACCGGTCAGGTCTGGGCCTGCGCGCCTCGACAGCTGGGCCATAGCCCATGTACCCCCTTATTATGTTGCAACCCTAGATTTTCGCCCAAACTACCCCTATGTAAGTGGCTGGCCTATAAATAGAGCCCCCACCCCCTCATGTATCCCTTAGGCACAGATGATAGACTAAAGACAACCCCCTTTGTGGAATCTCTAGTTTTGCCTCATCTCCTTCTACCAAATTGGATCGACTATCGTAACCACCTCGTTGGAGTTTGCATCGCGCCTCCCTCGTTGTACAAGGCCTACGTTTGCGAGTGCGTGAGCGTAGTTATCAAGACCCTCTCCAAGGTGTTCTTCCCTCTCCGCTTGGGATTGACGGGAGCACATTGACCGATCTTTCCTTGCGAGGATTCTATCGGACCGGTGGCCACCGGCGAGAGAAATCGGTCTTGTATCGTGTGAGTTTTGCATGTGTTCATCGTGTTCTTCGCGAGGTGTGCGTCCGCTTCCGCTACCTTCTCCCTTTCTCCTCACTTTCCCATCGATTTGACCACGAGATCCGTGAAGATCGGGCCACCCTAGAGGTTTGCCCTCATCATCTGGTATCAGCAGCCACTATCATCTATGCCTAAGGGATATATGAGGGGGTGGGAGCTCTATTTATAGGCCAGCCACTTACATAGGGGTAGTTTGGGGATAAATCTATGGTTGCAACATAATAAGGAGGTACATGGGCTGTGGCCCAGCTGTCGAGGCGCGTAGGCCCAGACCTGACCGGTAGTACTGCTTGGGGGCTATAGTACCGCATGCCGGTACCGGAGCATCCATGGGCGATGGTGCGGGCTTCTGTAAGGGCCGGTAGTACCGCTATCAGGAGCGGTAGTACCGGGGTGCGGTAGTACCGCAAGCCGATACCGGGGCGTCCCGAGGCGATGGTGTGGGATTTAGTCCTGGCCAGTAGTACCGCTGAGGCCGAGCGGTAGTACCAGGGCGCGGTAGTACCGTTGTTGGGAGCGGTAGTACCGCTCGCGTCTGTCTTCTTGGGGACGAACTTGGACTTGACATTTTTATAGAAACTCTGCTACTACATTAGAAGGTACTACTACAATGATATACATTTTGAAACTCCACTTGTCACATGTAATTGTATTCGGAAAACAAAAGTACAACAACCTATTATAAATACTACAAGAATGTGAAAGCGTCCCTAAATGTTTCATGGTAATGTTATTTCATAGAAGTGCATGCGCACTAACGACTTTCCAAGCTGAACTCACAGTGCTGTCTCCATAACATGGTACCAAAAAAATCTTAGATTTACTTTGAACACCGGTAATTTCAACGTAAATTAACTTTCCTAGCCCTTGCATAGTTTCTTTTATGGTTTCCATTCCACTCCATCTAGACGATTTATGTATCAAGAAAATACCCACTCCATCATTTTATTTATAATAACACTGAGAAAATGAAACAAAATGAAAATATTGAGTATACAGTCAACTCCTTAGTTTTCTTATCAAGAATTGTTGTAGAAAACATTTCTTTTAAAAATTCGTGTTAGAATATAAGTGTCACGGATTTGTCTTGACACGCTTGTATACCAAACTAAAATGCAAATCTATGACACTTATTTTCGACTGGAAGGAGTAATATTTTACAGATATACCTATCATTGACAGGAAAATAAGAAGATATCAATTTCTATAAACCCATATATAATTCAAAATCTTTCGTGCAACAAAGTCTGTTATTATTTTCTTGTATTTTGTGCAAACATTAAAAAAATATTATAAAATGTTAAAAAAATGAAGGAGTCACCATTTTAATGCGAAGAACTTACTGAACCAAGTGCGGACGACTATTTAGTGTATAATGTGTATGCTCTAAATAAATTTCACTCACTCATTTTACAAATTCTTGTACTTCAAGAAGTGAGCCTAACTCACTTTGTTAGGGAAGTGGATGTACAACCTAGCCACCCATGTTCCTAACAGTTGCAGATTTATGTTATTATTGTTTCAAAAACAAAACCGTTGTAGGGGCTTCCCCTACCGTATTCCCTTAAAAATAAACCTTTCCATAATTTACAGATGTCGATTTGATAAAAAATATTATGCCAAGAACACGTCGAGTTACATCGTAGCAGCACAAGATCAATTACATAAATCTAGCTAGTAAAGTCGATCTGGGCTTAATAAGAGGAGGATTGCAAAAAATTGATCTTTATGTCAGATATTATAGAACATATGTTCACCCTCTCCGCAAATGAATGATAATTCATATTTTTTTAACAATTGTAATTAACAATCTATAAATAGTGGTTTTCTTATCCATTTATTTTTCACTTTAACATTCTTACAAATTTATCTTCGCCCTCTCTACTGTTCTTTGTATCAATCTTTTCATCAATATATGTGTTATATGTTCTATGGCATCTCATTATTTTGCCTACAGATATACCAATACACCAAACATCACATGATTGCAACAAAGGTTGTCATGTCGATTATAGATCCCTCAAATATGCCCGACTCTATTTATTCATTCAGAGCGAGTTATTATCCAGTGAACTCTCGGTGCATTCAATAGTTTTTTTTAAACCTGTGGAACACAATAACATGATCAAGTGATATTACACAACTATAGGTTTGAAGTTTTGCTTACGACTATATAAGTAGATTAAAAAATGTTTTACCTCTAGATATGCTCGGTTGGAGTATGCCTAGATATATGCCATTACATGGTCACTAGTATAATTTTTTGTGCTGATGGTGCGCCCACATCTTCACTCATGAAGCTTGTTTTTATCTCTCACTAACTCTTTAGTTTCTACATATATACAGTTTTAAAACTTGATTACACTGCTCCACTAAACACTGTTTCGAGATCGTGTAAATCTATAAGATAATAAGCAAAGACAAAATTCATGTTCAAAAAAACAAAAGCAATGACAAAATTCAGACATCTGTACATAGTTAGGTAATTTCAAAACATAACATGTTTACATTACTCATAGATAATTGCTTCACCTCTTAGAACCTCCAATACTGATGGACTTCCGTCTATTTTTCAAAGATTTTTGTTGTAAAAGAAAACGACAACATGATCAGTAAATACCTAATCTATAGAGTAGTTCAAAGTACCAAGAAACCCTGACCTGCTTGCACATATCAAACGATTGCAAATCCAGATCCGGACTCCTCCTAATAGAGATGCATGCAGCCATTGTTAATCTGCCTCGGCCGTGCAGCATGTGCCCTGGTCGAACCACCATGCGCTTCTCTCATGCCAATGGAGATGCATGCAGCACTCATGGAACCACCATTCGCACATCTATAAATGGATTTTGGTGGCCACAAAGTTCCATCTAGAAAAGGAAGACGGAGTCTTCCGCCCTACCTTGTACCGTTGGGAGACGTCCGTATGTAGCTCAATTTGGCAGTTGCTGCTAGGGGTGAGAACCGGAAGACAAAGGATTCTGCCTACCTTGCACTGCTGGAAGACGTCGAGGGTGTCGCCGGTTTGCTGAGTTTGGCCGCTACTACCGTGTGGCGGTGCATGAAGTGGTGGAAGACGGAGATTTCGGCCGTGTGGCGGCGCATGAGAAGGGGAAGACGGTGTCCCCTATAAGTTCAGTTGGAGATAAGTCTCCGTTGTTAAATCTAGCACGTAACTAATATGGATTCAGTCCGTTCAGGTCCGGCTAGTGTGGTTAAATCTTAGCCGTAAATAATAGATCCTACCATCACAGTAATTAGGATGATGTGGATCAACCTGGTGTCTCGAAAAACACCCTTATATTGCTTTTAGTATATAATAGATTTGGCACCGTATGGATGTGAGGTGCACTGATGACCATTAACAAATCCAACATTGGTAACATGTGAATATTAACACTTCCATACTCTCAGATATAATCCATATTTAGGGATTTCAACAAATTAGATGTAAATGGTTTTTTGGGACATAATTTGGTTGAGATAGTACAAAACAATCATCACTTAGGATTCTTCAGTACCTAGCAATCTGGATCTCCTAAGAACTTCTGCAGATTCTTGTATAGCCATGCTTAGATACATTGGGTTAGCATCGACCATTAGAATCTTTAGGGTCGGATGGTGCTAAACCAGGTTCTTAGTTTGGAACTTTATATTACTGTAGAGAGTCCCAGGAAAAGGTAATTGCCATTAGGATTATGTTCCTTGGTGCTGATGCAGTAGTCCTGAGTCCTGGCAATACAGAAGATTTATCCATAACAAGGAATTAATAACAACAAGATTATTTAGCGGTCACCATATTGATTGAGGTGGAGATGCTCCATGATTCTAGAGGCAGCCACCCCTAGCCCCACCTACCCCACCGCCGATGAAGCCTCGCCGGCAGCCCTCCCCCCCTCCCCCCCGGGGTCCCGCCCATCATGGCAACCAACGGCAGCAGCTCCGGCCACAACCGCTGGCTGGCCTCCGACGGTACTCCAGCTCTGGCTCACGGAGCTACAGCGAGGTAGCCCGCTCCACCCCTGCGGTGGCACCGCCACGCGCCTCCCCACCCCGGCAACCCACGTCCGCTGCGGCGACCTCCCAGGCTGCTACCTCGCAGCGCCGCACTCCGGCTGCCACTTGCCTCGGCCCCTGCTCGGAGGTCAACCGTCCTGACGGTACGGCACCTCACGGTGAGGACACCGAGGGGTGGCAACAGCCGTGTCGCTGGACCGCGCAGGCCCAGCAGCAGAGGAACCACAGCCTGATGCCGAAGGTTGAGGCCGGCCTCTGCTACCATTGCCTAGAGCCCGGGCACCCAGTGACCTAGTCCGGGATTGCATCAACGAGATCCGGTGCCGTCGTTGTCTTCTCTCCGGCTACAGCTCACACGGTTGCACGTCGGAGCAGAGGGAGTACAACCGCGCCCGTGCTCGCCTTCCACCCCAAGACCGGGTCGCGCCGCAGCGTCGCCAAGCCGCCAACCCACCGCCAACCCCTCCCCAAACGCAGCAGCTCGCGATCTGCGCCCTAGCCATGCCAGCACCGACACCGGCCATTGATCCTTTGGGTCCGGACCGTGTCGTGATGCCACACACCACCAAAATCGAGGAGGAGGAGGTCGTCCCGCGTCGAGTCGTTGTGGCCATCATCACCGACACGCGGCCAGTTGTTGCGATCGACGTCGTGTCGAACGCCCTCTGCGCCTCGTTCAATCTGGTGCCCGACACCTTTTCCATCCACCTCCACCACCCAGAAGACTTCCTCATCGTCTTTCGCTCACAGGATGAGAGAACGGGTCTCCGATGACCACTTCATCGGCGACCTCAACTTCACGCTCAATGTTCGGCCTTGCTGCAAGGAGGCGCACGCCAACGTCGACAACCTCGACTACCATGCTGAGATCGAGATCCATGGCATCCCTGCCAATTCTTGCTAGGCGGAGGTTACTAGGTTGAGCAGCTCGACCAAGGGACGCACACCCGCACCGACATGGCCAGCTTCCAACTCTCTGCTCACACTCGGAACCCCACTGCCATCCGCCGCCAGGTTGTGCTTGAGATCGTCGAGACCATCCCCACGCGCATCCTGTCCTAGCCCCCCACTATCCGGACGAGGCGGACGCTCACGTACCCCATCTCCATCCACGTGACGCGTAGCACGCTCCCCGTGTCGGTGCAAGCGACCGCTACCGACCCACCAGCGCGAGACGAGGACACCAACGACACCGGTGACCACATGCCTCGTGCCCCGGGCCGGCACGGCGGGCGCAAACGCCAAAGGCCAAATAACGCCACGGCCACGACACCAGCGGGACGTGCCGATGGCATGGCAGTCAAATCGCTGAGCTGGGTGGGCCAACTTCGTGGTGGGTGCTCCGACAATGTTTCCTATGATGCGTGGTGGTCGAGTTAATTGGATAAAACTACCACAATTCGGGCTGTCGAGACGAGTCAGTACCACTTTCGATAATTTTTGCGAGTCAGTACCACTTCTGAGTCATAGCGTTGCAAACTATACTAAATTTCGTCTAACAACATTTTAACATGCTTTCTGACAGGTGGGACCTGTTTGCAGAGCTGACTAGTCAACGAAATTTGCCACGTAGACTTGGAGCGGGCGCTGCACGCGGTGGAGGAGCAGCTGGGCGCGTCTAGCACCGCGGCAAGGCGGTGGAGCTGCACGCTGCTACTAACAACGACATGCGGGCTGGCAGGGCGACGGAGCTGCAAGCCGGCGAGCTGCTCGCTGCTGCTCACGCGCGGCAGCGGCCTGCGGGCCGGCGAGGCGGCGTGGCCGTCAAGCGGCATGTTGGCGTGACCAGCACCGGTGGACGGCGGCCACGTGGGAGGAGCTGGACGGGCGGTCGCGCAAGACGGAGAAGCAGGTGGCCAACATCGCGGGGCTACGCAGAACCATGGAGGAGCTGATGGAGGCCGAGCACAGGCTACGCAGAGCCATGCAGCAACTGGGAGGAGCTGGACAGGCTACGCAGAGCCATGCAACAGATCTTCTCCAAGAAGCGGGACTTGAAGAACCTCAAGCAAACATCTCTGTGGGGTGTAGCTTCGCGCGCGGCGTTCACCGTCCTCGCACGCATCAAGCTCGTCTTCGGTCGCACAAGTCCATGTCGATGGAGGCCGTGTTGTTCGACGTCGTCGCCGTAGAGAGCAGCGCGACGAGCATAGGAGGGCGGCAATGGTTCTTCAAGTCCATGAAGTCTACGTGGCAATTTTCGTTGACTAGTCAGCTCTGCAGATAGGTGCCACCTATCAGAAAGCGTGTTAAAATACTGTTAGACAAAATTTAGTGCAGTTTGCAATGCTACGACTTAGAACTGGTACTGACTCGCAAAAATTACCGAAAGTAGTACTGACTCGTCCCGACAGCCCTAATTGTGGTAGTTTTATCCAATTAACTCGTGGTGGTCAGATGCCCGCTTCCCTCCGCCGCCGCCCGTCGCCACCAAGCTGAGATCGGTGGTCCCTTGGCCGGTGCTCCAGGGTGGGGCCTACTCCCATCCTTGCCAGCAAAAGAAAGTTTGGCTGCGCAAGGACCGGCAAACCACCTTGGCCAGCACCAGCGCTGACGCACCCACAAGCGCGGCCCCACTAGGACCGGATCCGAGGCATGTCGAGCCTTTTGGAAGCACAACTGGCAAGCGTGAAATGGTCGCCCACCCGCCCGAGGGGCCCACCGTTGTGCCCACGCCTCCGTCGTCATCCATGAGGCCAGCGCCAAGCGTGGAAACGGCCACGACCAGGTCATCATCGGTTTTAAAATCCACGTCGCCTTCTGCATGCCAGGACCAAGCGACCGAGGGGACCTGCCCATCTTTGACCCAGACAGCAGTCCCTGTCGAGATCAACGAAGCTTTTCCTAGGATAGCTTTGTGGGAAAATGGACAAAAATAACTCATAATAAAAATAAATTCACAAAATGAACTCTGGTCAAAAGTATTTTACACGGACTAACCCTTTTTTTAGTGCCCAACAGCTAGGCGCTAGACAGTATAGCGCCTATGCCATAGGCGCTATGGCTCCTGCCAGCGTGGCGGCCGCCTGGCCCGCCCTGGCCCCACCGGGCCGTGTAGCGCCTCGGCGTTAAGCCTGGGCCGTGCAGCGCTTAGGCGCTATGCCCCAATGTGTAGCGCCCAAGAGAAAGGCGCTACACATTGAGACATAGAGCCACGCGCGCGGCCCCCTCCCCACCCCGACCCACTCCCTTCCCAGCCGGAAGGGAAAAACACAGGAATAGAGAGCAGTTCCTCTCTTCCCTCTCTCTCAAATCCCACCCTAAAAACCTACAGATCTAAAGTATTTTGCAGGGGATTTGCTCCCCAATATCTCCCTCAAGGTATTTTCCTCCGATCCCCTCTTTTTCATCCAAAATATCTTGCATATTTTAGTTTTATTTGCTTGGAACCCTAGTCTCTAGATGGATTCATGTTTAGGCTGATTTGTTCATGGTTTTTGGTTACTTGGTAGTTGTATGTTAGTTGTATTTGTTGGAGAATGACATTGTTTTATTGATTTGATTTGTATATGATGGTTGTATATGGATTTGTATAAATGTTCCAATAATATGCTCCCATATCCTTTGTAGTTACTTGTAGAAACTAAAACAATGGCCACTGATGATGGTTGTATATAGATTTGTATAAATGTATGAATAATATGCTCCCATATCCTTTGTAGTTTCTTGTAGAAATTGAAACAATGGCCACATATGATGAACCACTCACATATTTATTGATATTTGGAATATATTTGTAGGATGGTGTGGCTACTTAATGATTACTATGATACAAAACACCGGACATACTTGATGGGGGAGAAGCATGTGGTAATAAAACCATGTTGGACTTGTTTGTCTTAATTTTTTTATTGATTCGATTGTGTTGGACCCGTAAAGAAGCATAATATTTTGACTTGTATGTATGCAGAAGCTAGGTCCCCTGAAGATTCGGTCTCATGGCGCGTCCTCAAGTGAGATGCTATACGACGAGCGGTACACTCCGTACATCCAGCAGCTAGGCCTCCTCCCTTTCATCACGCTTGTGACCTGGTTGACACAAAACCTCAATGCGGCTGCCTGATATGTGGCAAACGTATCCATAATTTTTGATGTTCCATGCTTGGTTTTATCTACTTTTTTATGTTTTATCCACACTTTGGAGTACTTTTCATATGATTTCTTGGACTAACCTATTAACAAGAGCCACAATGCCAGCTGCCTGTTTTTTGCTATTTTTGGTTCTAGGAAAGTCAAAAAATGAATATTCTGGGAATCGGACGAGACAAAAGCCAAAGTCAGTTTTTCACCGAGGGACACCAGGAGCCAGAATACGAGACGAAGTGGGGCTGGGGCCCAGCCACACCACCTGGCCGCGCCAGGGGCTGGTCTGGCCGGCCCAGACACCCCCTTGGTCTCCCTCTTCGCCTATAAGATGCCTTCTGACCTAAAAACTCAGGGGGGGGGGGGGTCGACGTTCTTCCAGAAGGAGTTCCGCTCCGCCGCCACCACCAGATTCCACGAAAAAGCACCAGAAACTCTGTTCTGGCACCCTGCCGGGACGGGGAATTGGAGGAGATCATCGCCATCGCTTCTCCATCGACTATCCATGTTTCCCCCATCTATGAGTGAGTAATCCCCCGTTGTAGGCTATGGTGATGGTAGGGATTGGATGAGATCGTTCATGTAATGGCATCAGATTGTTAGGGCATGGTGCCTAATATCTATTATTAGTGCTATTTGACTTTGTTGCAACTTGTTATTCTTAATGCTTGTCACTAGGGCCCGAGTGCCATGATTTCAGATCTGAACATGTTATTGATTTATTATGATAGTATTGTTTATTATCTTACCTGCAAGTTGTTTACACACGTTATTGTCCGGAACCAATGGCCCCGAAGTGATAGATATCGGGATAACCAGAGGGAATGGCTTTGATTTGAGGATCACATCTGTTCATGGAGTGTTAATGCTTTGCTCCGGTGCTCTATTAAAAGAAGTACCTTAATTGCCAGTAGTTTCCTTGAGGCCCCGCTGCAAACGGGCTGGCAGGACAAAAGATGTTGTGCAAGTTCTCGTTGCGAGCACGTATGACTATATATGGAACACATGCCTAGGATTATCTAGTACTTGGATGCTTTATCTTATTTATCTGCAATTGCCCTATGTCTTTATCGCCATGTGAATTTTCTTGTTCATGCAACGCCCGTCCATCCATCCCTATGCCTACCGCGCTTTAATCCTACTGTTTACTGCTATTGTTACTATTGCTGTTACTTTACTATTGCTACTACAAAACTGTTGCTACTGATAAACTGCTGTGAGCAAGATTGTTTCCAGGTGCAGCTGAATTGACAACTCAGTTGTTAAGGCTTATAAATATTCTTTGGCTCCCCTTGTGTCGAATCAATAAATTGGGTTTCACTTTCCTCGAAAATACTGCGATACACCCCCTATACTTGTGGGTCATCAAGACTATTTTCTGGCGCCGTTGCCGGGGAGCATAGCTTTATTTATCAAGTCCACTTGGAATCACTATTGTTCAAGCTTAGTTTATTTCCGCCTTGTTTGCTTGTTTCTTTATCAAAAATACAAAAAAATAGTTCCTACTCTAGTTGTTATTTTCGTTGGTCTGTTACTGTCTTGCTTTATCATGCTTTCTATCAATGGCTGGTTTCTTTGAAACTGAATCTTATTGGCAAGGTGGGTTCACGGAAGAACAAAAATATTATTATAAGGAACACCGCTTGTCACAAAAAGGGAAACACTTATGGGAACAAATTGATAAATTGTATACCATTGCTAGAAACGTGTGCTCTACTTATAATGTTACTTATTGCTTTGATAAATCTTATTGGTATAAGAGGTATAAACACCTCCCTTTTCAATGTGAGTATAATGATAATGTTACCATATCTTCTTATGTTAAAGGAAATTATGACTTTTATGATGTGGAACAAATTGAAGAATTTATTGCTTGGAAGGGTGCATTTGAACTTGCTAGTTTGCTTTAAAATATTGATGATTCACCTTATAAATATGAGGTTTATGATATACTTAGATTTTGCTTTGATAATTACAAGGAAGAAAATGGCTATATTCTTGAATATATTAATAGATGCTTTCCACAAATGCAAGAGACTAATGCCTTGCAGGATCCTATGGAAGAAGAAATTGATGAACCTGAAAGCTCATTAGATGAAAAAGAGGAGGAGAGTGATGAACAAAAGGAGGAAGAATGGATTAGCTACCCATGCCTACCTTCTAATGAGAGTAACTCTTTATCCCTTACATTATTTGATTGTCCCCCACGCTTACCAAAGGAGGATGAATGTTATGCTCGCGTTATCTATGATAATCCTTTATTTGTGCTTAACTTTGATTTGCATGGTACTAAAGAGTTTTTCTTAGAAAACGTTTATGATAAAGCTCTGGACGATGGTCCTATATTGAATGATCAACCATCTTGTTATAGAATTGTTAAAAGTGGGTTTGAAGGTTTTAATCCCACTATTTTTGAGCTTGATAAAAATTATGTGTTTGTAGATCATGAAAAGCATGCTTTATGTGATAGTTATATTGTTGAGTTTATTCATGAGGCTACTGAAATTTATTATGGGAGAGGAAAATATGGTTGTAGAAGCTTTCATGGTATTGAAACACCTCTCTATGTGCTGAAAGTTTTGAAGTTACTCTTGTTTTATCTTCCTATGCCTGTTAATTTGTTCTTTGCGAATTTATTTGCATACAAGATTCCTATGCATAGGAAGTGGGTTAGACTTAAATGTGTTTTGAATTTGCTTCTTGATGCTCTCTTTTACTTCAATTCATATTTCTTATGTGAGCATCCTCTCAAACTATCATGCCTAACTTAAAGGCGTTAAAGAAAAGTACTTATTGGGAGATAACCCAAAAGTTTTATATGAGTCTTGGAAGTTATTACCTCAGTAATAACCACTCCTTATCCTTTTTATTTGCTTTTTGTGCCAAGAGTAACCTCTAATGAGAGAGAAGTAATGGTTGGGAAAGTTGCTGTCCCGAAACAGATTTTGGTGCTTCACCATAAAAATTCGTTTAAAATCTCTGTACGTCCTTTTGAGGCGTGAATTTTTGTGCTTCTGCCCCAGGTTGTTATCTAACTTTCGTTAGTTCAATACTTTTCGATTCGACCAACAGAAGGTCTTTGAAAAAATTCTTCTTTACCTGCTGGTCTGTTTGGACAAATTTTTGTCTTTATTTGCATTTTCTTCTTGTTGGTTCCTTTTTGAGTTCTTTTGGGGAATTGAGCTTTTTGAGGGAAGTGCTACAGTAGCTTGTGTTTTATTGGAAGTTTTATTGGTGTTTGAACTGAACCTAAAGACTTATTATCTTGAGTGCACTAATGTTGCTAATAAAGATTGTGTGAAGTTTTGTATGAAGGAAACATTTTAGGTGTATGGAAGGAATGAGTAATGAGATGAAGGATGGACTAAAGCTCAAGCTTGGGGATGCCACGTGTGTCACCCCAAGAGATATCCAAGAAGTACAAACGTCAAAGCTTGGGGATGCCCAAGGCATCCCCTTCTTCATCAATAAAAATCCCAGGTTTCTTCCAAACGCTTCATTTTTATTGTTTCATGCACAGTTGTGTTGTTCTTGGAGCGTATTCTTTTTTGTTTTCGTTTTGGTTTTTCATTTGCTTTGTTTGCTTAGTTTGTTGAATAAATTGGTTGGACCCCCTCTTTCATACATTGGTTTTCAAATAGTTTGGTTTAGATTGGAAAAGAGTAGGAAAAGTTCATGCTTAAGTGGTAAAGAGAGCTTGTTTTTGACTGTGGCCTATGTTTCGTCGTGCCATGCTTGATATTGTTTTGGCTTTATGCTTAGTATTCTTTGCTGTAGCATGACATGTTATAAACAATTGAGATTGCTTAATGTGCTTTGGATGAATCATGCGTTGTTTTAGCATATTAAAGCATAGTATAGTGGTATTCTCCTTTGATGCTTTATTTGGGTTGACTTGGCACATGCTCACACCATGTTATGACTATCCAAAGTCACCATAGCCTTGATGATCCTTTAGTTTTCAACTTGTAGTATCACTTTATGCTTTGATTAATGATGTTTTGTCGCTCTGCATGATTATGGCCATTATTGCTCTCTCGTTTGTCGCTCCCTTTCTATTGCTAGCCTTCACTTGTGCTGAGTATAACCTTTACTCGTGCATCCAAATCCCCAAAACCAATATTGCCAAAAGTGTCCACCATACCTACCTATTAGCATCATTTTCTATTCGTGCATATTAAGTATGCCTTGTTTCTTCCGAATAAAATGTTTGTTTGTTATGAGAAAGTTAGTTAGTAAAGCTCTCACGAACTTGATCGCACACTTTATTTTCTTGCACTTAATAAACCTGAACCATTGCGTCCTTCTTTGTTGCGTATATGCTTGTGCTTTATAAGTTGAAGTTAGCAGAACCACGTATCATGGGGAACGCTTTCAACATTGCACTAGGTACTTAGTACCTCGTTGATATCATGTTCTTTTGCTTACGGATCCTGGCGGTGTGAAATAAAAGTGGAACTTGTAAGATCACGGAGTTTGTATGTATGTTAGAGAAACGCCTGGGCCGCTAGCCTAAGCCATGTCTAATCATGGTGGAAACTTGCAGCATAACCATATTGAGCACTCTATGAAGCATCCTTAATAAAATTCTATGCACATAGTAAATAAAAAGATCGCTGAGATGCTCATTGTCTGCTTGCCTTGTTATTTTGATTATGAGATAGCTCCTGTATCATGTGCAAGGGGTACCCCGTTGGCAGTTCTCTATGATACGTATATACTTACAATGACAAGAGCTTACTTGTGACTGAAGTTGAGTAGCATGAGGATCGATCTTCGTAAGTAAGGGGCATGGGACTTTGATTTATAACTTGTCAAGCATATCCTCTTAGTTGTGTCACTTTAACCTTAACCACTTAAAGATGCTTATAATAGGGGCAATGAGAGCTCAAAGCTAACGAGTAACGTACTTTCACCATTTGGAAGCCTTTCAAACTTTTCAAAACCTTTTTATTTTCCTTGTTGAGTCTCCACACATTCTATGAGCACTTTCTTGAGAGCATAGTGGCCATTCTTAGTTCTATGTGCATTGTCCCAAGACTTGTTGATTGATGCATAACTTTGATATTGCTTGTTTTAAACTATTTGTATCTAGTCACTCTTATGAACTTTGAAGGTGTCCTATGCATTTATGTTTGCTACTCTATGAGGGACAAGATGAATGCTACTATGCTATGTTTTCTTTATGTGAAACAAACAAACGTCTTGCAAAGCATTGTTATTCATTAATCTTTTGTTTGTACCCTTTCATGTTGCAACACATTTGCTTGGTCTTATTGTTAGAAATTTGTCTTTCATGTTATGATTGAAGTATTATGATCCTAGCTTTCAATGTTTTACAAATACTTTGATCAAGTTTATGATGGTGCATGTCACCTAAAAAATTATTCTTTCTTTTTATCACTTACCTACTCGAGGACGAGCAGGAGTTAAGCTTGGGGATGTTGATACGTTGCAAACGTATCCATATTTTTTGATGTTCCATGCTTGGTTTTATCTACTTTCTTATGTTTTATCCACACTTTGGAGTACTTTTCATATGATTTCTTGGACTAACCTATTAACAAGAGCCACAGTGCCAGCTGCCTGTTTTCTGCTGTTTTTGGTTCCAGGAAAGTCAAAAAATGAATATTCTCGAAATTGGACGGGACAAAAGCCAAAGTCAGTTTTTCACCGAGGGACACCAGGAGCCAGAATATGAGACGGAGTGGGGCTGGGGCCCAGCCACACCACCTGGCCGCGCGGGCTGGGCCTAGCCGCCCCATACACCCCCTCGGTCTCCCTCTTCGCCTATAAGATGCCTTCTAACCTAAAAACTCAGGGGGGTTCGACGTTTTTCCAGAAGGAGTTCCGCTCCGCTGCCACCACCAGATTCCACGAAACAGCACCAGAAACTCCGTTCTGGCACCCTGCCGGGACGGGGAATCGGAGGAGATCATCGCCATCATCATCACCATCGCTTCTCCATCGACCATCCATGTTTCCCCCACCTATGAGTGAGTAATCCCCCGCTGTAGGCTATAGGGATGGTAGGGATTGGATGAGATCGTTCATGTAATGGTATCAGATTGTTAGGGCATGGTGCCTAGTATCTATTATTAGTGCTATTTGACTTTGTTGCAACTTATTATTCTTAATGCTTGTCACTAGGGCCCGAGTGCCATGATTTCAGATCTGAACATGTTATTGATTCATTATGATAGTATTGTTTATGATCTCATCTGCAAGTTGTTTACACACGTTATTGTCCGGAACCAATGGCCCCGAAGTGAAAGAAATCGGGATAACCGGAGGGAATGACTTTGATGTGAGGATCACATGTGTTCATGGAGTGTTAATGCTTTGCTCCGGTGCTCTATTAAAAGGAGTACCTTAATTGTCAGTAGTTCCCTTGAGGCCCCGCTGCAAACGGGCTGGCAGGACAAAAGATGTTGTGCAAGTTCTCATTGCGAGCACGTATGACTATATATGGAACACATGCCTAGGATTATCTAGTACTTGGATGCTTTATCATATTTATCTGCAATTTCCCTATGTCTTGATCGCCATGTGAATTGTCTTGTTCATGCAACGCCCGTCCATCCATCCCTATGCCTACCACGCTTTAATCCTACTGTTTAATGCTATTGTTACTACTGTCTTTACTTTACTACTGTTGTTACTTTACTATTGCTACTACAAAACTGTTGCTACTGATAAACTGCTGTGAGCAAGATTGTTTCTAGGTGCAGCTGAATTGACAACTCAGTTGTTAAGGCTTATAAATATTCTTTGGCTCCCCTTGTGTCGAATCAATAAATTGGGTTTCACTTCCCTCGAAAATACTACGATACACCCCCTATACTTGTGGGTCATCACTAACTTCACCGCACTTGTCGACCGGTGGAGGCCGGAGACGCACACTTTCCACCTCTAGACTGGCGAGATCACCCCCACCCTTCAGGATGTTTCCATGATCTTTGGGCTTCCTATTGCGGGGAACCCTCTGTGTATGAACACAGATTCTGACGGGTGGCGCAATGAGATGCAGCTACTTATTGGGAGGGCTCCTGTAGAACTTGAAGACAAGAGTAAAGACAGAGTCCCATCAGGCGCAACATATGCATGGATTGTGGAGAACTTTGCACATTGCCCGAAGCTAGCCGAGGTTGAGGTGATCAAGACACATGCTCGTGTGTACATGTGGTATGTCCTCTCCAGGACTTTGTTTGCTGACAACGGAGGTAGAACCGTTTAGTGGATGTGGCTGAAGGCTCTAACACACTTTGATAGCAATTTTAGCTAGGGTTCGGTGGCTCTTGCCTACTTGTACCGGTAGGTAATAACTTGTTCACGCCGCCGTCTTTTGTACATTTTAATCCACACATATCATATCATGACATTTTTACTTTACTTGCAGTTGGATGATGCTTGTTGTAGGTCAAGCGCCAACGCCGGAATAGGTGGTGCTATGGTTCTCCTCTCAGTATGGAGTTGGGAATGTTTACTAGTAGGTCGCCCGAAAGAGGTGGGCTACCAACCTTGGCCAGAGTTTGGGAGACACCCTCTACGGTCACCCACTTGGGCTTACAAGTGGGACGTCGCGTCGGAGATGACTAGCGATGTTGATGCCATGTACATGAAGTACACGAACGAGTTCGATGTGCTTATGCCCGAGCAGGTAAATTTGTGTCTTTACGTCACTTCCTAGAGTGTTTTACCCACTAGTCGAAATCTTCAAGAAACATGTTCTTGTGATATGTTGCAGGTGGAGTGGGAGCCTTATGGTTACGGGGACGATTTTGGTGTTTCCCCCGAGTTTGATCTTAACCCGAAGTGTTTGGAGGAAAAGAATCTTTGGCTCATGTGCTATCCATTAATTTGCAATTGGGCAGTTGAGTACCATCTTCCACACCGTGTGATGAGGCAGTTCGGGTTGTTCCAGGCTCACCCTCCCGTATATAAGGACACCAACAAGGAGCTTCATAGGTAAGTTAGCATTAGAACCCTTTTCCTCAATTGCATCGTCGTCTTCTATTTGGTTGTAGTAACAAATTTCTTTGTTGTCCTGCAGGTTGGACAGGAAAAGGTAGAGAAAGATCAAGAAGTGGGATCACCATCATAGGAAGTATGTCGTAGAGTTCTTGATGTCTATGGAGCAGGCTCAGCAAACATAATGGAATAGTCGAAGAGCTCATTGCCCTTCATTGGTTTCTTGAAAATACTCGTGTCTCCATTTTCTCGCCGTCTTACGAGGAGGAAATATTAGAAGAACCGTGCGTTTTCGATGAGATTGCCTACAATGAATACAACAAGCTTGTCAGGGAGGGGCACGAAATCCCGATATCTTCCTCGCTCAACTTTGCGGTAAAGTTTTCCTTGCGCTTCCATTGCTTTACTTTCCCTTCCATCGCTTTATTTCCTAACATGTTTGCGTTATTTACTCCGTAGCGAAAGGAGATAAAGAAACATGCTGACGAAACCGAGGACATTCTCCATGATTGGCCGAAGGGAAAAAAGGCAGAAGGCATACTTCAAAACTTCCTCAAGGTATGGTTGAGAATGAAAGGAGTACTTATAGGGCATGTTGTGCTACATGCTTTGACTTCTCATGTACTTTATTACAGTGGACGACCCACAAGATGCGTCGGTTAACCTGTTAGGTTGCCGCGACCCTGAGTACACAACACCGTCAAATTCTAGGTCCAAGTCGATTTCTAACCCAACGTCTAATCTTGAGGATAACGAAGAGGAGGAGGCCACCTCGGCGGCTCGTACGGAGGATGAGGTATGGGACAACCTTACATTTCTTACCTGCATTAAGTGCCTTTGGTTTGTTTGCCGTACATTTCCTTAGGACATTCGTACTTGTAGATGCCTCGTATGGAGAATGATACGGAGGAAGAATACCGGATTCGTTCCTCTTACCTATTAAAGCCAAGGAAAGAGTTCACTCGGTGGATACCGGAGGACTTCCGTAACAAAGGAAAGGCTAATGTTGTCGAAGATGAGCCGCCACGGAGGTCAAGAGCTAGTAGGAGGATGAGGGGTCTAGACTATGATGATGATGAAGAGGAATAAGAAGAAGAAGCGACGGTGACATAGAAGATAGCTCCGAGGAGGGGTCGATGCCCAAGAACGCGTGGATGCAAGTAGTTTTATGCACTATGTGGTGTGCGCTATGTGTTGATGTTGTTCTATGCACTATGTGTTGATATATGTGATGATGTAGTACTATTGCACTATTTGTTAGCACTATGATATACTCCCTCCGTTTAGAAATATAAGATGTTTTAGCTTTGTGAAAGGAGTGTATCTAGACCCCTTTTAGTATGTAGGTTCACTTCGAACATCTACGAACCTATATACTAAAAGATGTCTAGATACATTCGATTCACAAAGCTAAAACATCTTATATTTCTAAACGGAGGGAGTAGTTGTATTTCACTATGTGGACAGAAGTAGTTAATCTACGCACTATGTGTTGGCACTATGAATATCTTTGTGTTGGCAGTATGAATATCTCTGTGAATATATCTATGTATTTGTTATGTAAATGTGGAGGTTAAACTGAACTGAATTCAGTTCTTTAGTGTAGCGCCTGTCTGACAGGCGCTATGCATGTGTAGCGCCTACCTGATATGCGCTACACACTGACTTAGTGGGATTTTCAGAGGGCGCAACTGGTTCTGCTCTCTGTTGGCTGAAGCAACAAAAACCCGAAGTATAACGCCTACATGATATGCGCTATGCATGTGTAGCGCCCACCTGATAGGCGCTATACTTTGGGTTATTGTTGCTTCGGCCGATACAGAGAGTATACTGAGAGCAAATCGAGTTGCGCCCGCTGGAAAATTTGCTAAGTCAATGTGTAGCGCCTGTCTGATAGGCGCTACACAGAGAGTATCTAGGCGCTACACATTGACTTAGCAAATTTTCCAGCGGGCGCAGCTGGTTTTGCTCTCTGTATCGGCTGGAGCAACAAAAAACATGAAGTATAGCGCCAATCAGGTAGGCGCTACACATGCATAGCGCCTGTCAGGTAGGCGCTATGCCTCAAAACTGAATTCAGTTCAGTTATTTCTTAGTCTAGAGCACAAGTTATACCAGAATTGTATTACAAGTTTGCAAATATAACAGAATTGAGAACACACTCAAAGTTCATCACATACTCATACATGGTGTTTTGCCCTTAAGGGGCTTTGCATTCTCAAAGTTCACAACATACTAAAAGGACATTTCATACTCAAAGTTCATCACATACTCAAAGTTCATGTCATACTCATACACCACGAGCCTCTGTCATGCCCCCCGTCTACAAGTCTAGAACACGAGGCCATTTCCCCTTCTTCTTGCGCTCCTCGTCTTCCTCCTGGGAGCGCCACGCTGTTTGACGCTTCCTTTTCGTCTCTGCATCACGAGCCTCCTTAGCGATGCGCTTCTCTTACTCTTCTTGCTTGCGACACTCATTCTCACGTTGCTTGCGCCTCGCCGCCATCTCCTCGTTACGCACAACTTCTTGGTACCGACGTCTAACTATTACACTATCGATCTCCTGGATAGTCTTCGTAGCTTCAGATTGCTCGAGGTCTATCCAAGTGTAGTACCTGCATACTGGAGGGAGAGACTACAAGATAATAGAGCATGCTATTAATATGATATGGAATAGAGGTTCTTAAATTAAATTGCTTTGTGCATACCGGTGGAGTCTCATACGGGTTGCGGGTACGCACGGGAGAGCGAGCGTAGTTGGCACACATGAAGAACTTTCTTCCCCAAGTATCGGAATTGTATTCGATGGACTCCTTAACAATGCAATCATCTTCGCACCAAAAAATTAGAACTTCCTTTCCATGGGCCTTGGATGTACGATACGCCCTCCATGGCCTTTCCGCTTGATCGACGCAAGGTAGCCTAGCATTGGACCTCCTCTTCCTCTCCTCATTTTCCTTCTCCTTTTTCTTCTTCATCTCTTCCTCTTCCTCCTCTTTTTTCCTCTTCCTCTCTTCCTCTTCCTTCTTCCTCTTCTTCTCTTATGCTTCGTCCTCCTTTTTCCTCAAGTCGCGAGCAAGTTGAACCACCGACTTGAATTCACGAGCAAATGTCTCCTTCCGCTTCCTCTCTTCCTCTTCCTCAACTTCCTTCCTCTTCCTCTCCTCCTATTCCTCTTTCTCCTTCCTCTCTCTCACCATCGCCAAAGCGTCCGCCCACAACTTCGAGTAGTTCATACCATCCCCATCATTGTTCTTGTTGGCCACACCTATAATAAGAAAAAAGGTGAAAGTTAGTTAAGTAAGCATGAATGTGAACAATAGTGGTTTGAAAAATATAAGTATGAAAGATAGTAAAATAAGCATGAAAGGTAGTAAAGTAAGCATAAAAGTGTGATCATTTTTTCGCCATACCTATGCGCATACGGATTTGGTCCCGCCAAATAACCTATCATACTAGCCGGATTTGGTCCACGCCCTCTTCCTCTACTAAGCCCAAGTGATCGACCTCTTCCTCTACTAAGCCCAAGTGATCGACCTCTTTGTTGCCTAGGAGCTTGTTGCCTTGGAGCATGTTGGCTACTTCTCCCTTGGCTTGGCACATGTTGGCTACTTCTCCCTTGGCTTGGCACTTGTTGGCTACTTTGCCCTTGGCTTGGCACTTGTTGGCTACTTCTCCCTTCGCTTGGGACTTGTTGGCTACAACTCGGTTGGCTTGTGCTTGCTTCATTTCCTTTTGATCTCTTCCTTTGGGTACACTTTCTTGCATTATGCCCTTCAACATTGCATGTTCCACACCGTGCTCTCTCACGAGGCTCTTGGAATTGGTCGTTGCCCGTTTCTCGACCACCACCACGACCCCATCCATCCATGTCACTCCTAAAACGTTTTGTAGTGCGTCTTCCATGGTTAATCACCTTCCATTTCGGATCGGGCCATAGTTGAATCCCATGGTACTCGGACCATTGTGATTGGTCTAGGTATGGGTGAAATCGAGGGGCCCATGTCTTCTTAGTAGTCTTGATAGAGAACCCAGACTCTCTCACCCTGAGCAGATTATTATAGTCCAAATGTCGTCTGCGAGCCGCGGTTAGCAAGTGCGAGCACGGAAGATGAAGCAACAATGGCCTTCCACATGTGCACTCACAAGTAGTAAGCGGGACCTTGAACACATGGCTTCCGTGTTGGACACCATCAGTCATGGTTCCTCCCGGCTCCATAACTTGGTATATACGCTCATCATTATGAAATTCCGTGAAAACTTGGGAATCCGCTTTCCTTGACTGAAATTCCATCCAATTGTCAACCTTCGGTGGGAACTTGTATATACGATTGTTTTTGTAGTCTCCCGCAATCTGCCTATCTGTTTCAGCTGAGTATTTTAGTAAACACTCATTCAACATGTCAAATGTATATTGGACTATTGCCGTGACGGGCAATGCATGGACTCCTTTGAGCAATTTGTTGAAGCATTCTGCCATGTTTCTTGTCATTTGACCGTACCTTCGGCCACCGTCATCAAAAGCTCGTGCCCACTTTCCCATATCTCCAATGTTCCTAACGAGAAACTCTTTGCCCCCCCCCGCATTGAGTTCTTTGTTATGGAACAATTTGTTGTACAAGTTTGAGGAACGGCGCTCCGTGAAAGCGAGACAACAATCTTGTAGATCATCGGACAAGTCCTTACTCTTGCATGCTCTATAGAAGTTTGAAACAAAATGTCTCATGCACCATCGATGGTGCAATGGGACATGTCTGGGAATGTCAAGCATCACCGCATTGAGAATTCCTTGATGACGATCCCAGATGACACATAATTCCCTTTGAGTGGGTAAGACCTTGGTTCTGAAAATATGGAAGAACCACTCCCAATTGTCATTGTTTTCCACCTCAACCAAAGCAAACACCAAAGGAACCAACCGGATGTTGGTATCGCTAGCTATTGCAATCAAGATAGTGCCCTTGTATTGTCCGGTCAAGAAGGTGCCATCAACGGATATAACAGGCCTAAAATGTTCAAAAGCCCAAACACATTGCTCAAAACCCCAAAATGCACGTCCAAATACTCGAACGGTTCTTCCGTTCATTATCCTTGTCTTGTTCCCATAAGGTTAAATGATATGAATCATGCCCGGGTTAGCATTGGCCATCGCTAACAACAACATAGGAATCCGGTTATAAGATTCCTCCCAATCACCGTACATCATCTTGAATGCGGCTTGCTTCGCCTTCCATGCCTTCCCGTACTTCACCTCGTAGTGAAAGACGACTTTCACAAGCTCCATGACCATCTTGATGCTCATTATTGGAAATGACTTGACGTCATTGGAAATCCTATAAGCAATGAACTCGGAGGTGGGTTGTCGGTGCCCGTGCTTCACATCCTTGCCATCCACCTTTGGGCCTCGGCACATGTGAGTTGATACACAACTAGATATATGCCAATCGGGACCTCCCTTGAATGGTATTGCACGCACAATCCAAGGACATCTATCCTGCGCACATTTAACCATGTAGCGCTTCTTCAAGTCCAAGTGCACCACCGTGTAAGGACGATGATGCTTAACCGAGAAGGCCTTTATCCATTGCTTAAATTCTAGCAAGGTCTTGAATCTCATTCCGCGAGTAATCCCATTATTCTCTTCATTACCATCTCGATAAGAACGTGTCCTTGGTCCAAGCACTACGCCCTTTCCTCCATCAACCGTGGCTTCATCCACGAGACTAACATCACAAAATAAAGATACTCGATGGTCCCGCCCCAATACGATATCATGGATTTCGGCCTCTGTAGCCGTGAACCCCTCCTCGTCAAGTTCTACTTCGGGAGCATCATCATCCGAGTCCGATGCATACCCTCGAGCATAGGGGATGTCACGGTCCATGTTCTCTTGCGTAATATATTTGTCCAAATCTCCAACATTGTTGTCGTGGAGCTCAACCTCATTCTCATCTTGCCCATAATCATCATTGTTCTCTTCCAATACTTCATCTTGGTACTTCGAAATTGGGCTCAATGTTTGGGTTAAAGGAGGGTCACTCAATACCTCTTGGTTGAAGGGTGGGGGACTCCTAGAATCCAGTGGGGGAGGCACAACGGTTCAAGTCCAAAGGCAACGAACTATCAACCTTCTTGGTGGAAAATAGCTCAAGAGCCTTGTCTAGTGATTCGGCCACCACCTCCTTGTATGCAACCCAACGGGCCTCGGAAGAGATACGCATGGTCTTCCAATGGATATGCATTCCCAAACTCACATTATGTCTTCCCTCCAACTCAACAATATCACTTGGGTCCATCCATTTCAATTCTATCCTAACTTGTTTCAAGACCTTGGTGTAGGTTGGACTACGTTCAAACACCATGTCTAGCTCATTCAGGTCCGGTTCTATGTTGCCTTTCAAAAATGCATCCTTCTCCACATGATGAATATGAACAATTCTTGCCATACCTAACACATAAGAGAATATGATCATTAACTACCCATGGCAAGATGAATAAAAATATAGTAGTCACATTATCAAACAATTTATCTAAAAACAACACCATCCCTTACATGAGCAAACCCTAACCATAGCCATAATATTCCAATAAACCAAACTCTAACAATCCAAGAACCCTAAACCTAACTAAATGCTCCTTAGAGACCATTCTACCCAACATTGGCCAATGAACCCAACAAATTTCCAAACATTTCCTCACAAATCAAATTTCTAGGGTTTCAACTCAAATCCCACCAAAATGAAAGATTTCAATCGGTCAAAATGGAGGGAATAGAGGGAGGGTACCTCTAGCAGCCGGGGAGGGGTCGAAATCCACCAAATGAAGCCTCTAATCTGAGGGATTTGAGGGGGGAGGAGAGAGGGCCGCCGCTAGGTGTTCTTCTCTGTTTCCTGGTGGATAGGGAGTGACTGGGTCGAGGTGGGGAGGGGGTCGCGCGGCTGGGGCTATGTCTCAATGTGTAGCGCCTAAGGGAAAGACGCTACACATTGGGGCATAGCGCCTAGGCGCTGCATGGTCCAGGCTTAACACCCATGCGCTACACGGCCCGGTGGGGCCAGGGTGGGCCAGGCAGCCGCCACGCTGGCAGGGGCGATAGCACCTATGGCATAGGCGCTATACTGTAGAGTATAGCGCCTAGCTGTTGGGCGCTACACAAAGGGTTAGTCCGTGTGAAATATTTTTGGCCAGAGTTCATTTTGTGAATTTGTTTTTATTATGGGTTATTTTTGTCCATTTTCCCTAGCTTTGTCCCCAATTCGTAGCCTGAGGAGCCAGGGGAAACTGATCCCAAGGACGATGCCCTGTCAGACCGTTCCGATGCTTCCTTGTGTGCCGTAGCCGAGGTGGAGCCGGAATTTCTCCCACGCACCAGCACGTGGAGCAACTGCCAGCGAGAGAGCCGCCATGGCTGGGCCTCAGGATGGGGTCTGCGCCAACCGCATGGTGGATAGCCAGGACGAAGCTGACGCTACCGTGGAGGCCAGTCCACCTGGCCCGCCAACTCAGCAACATGACTCTTGGAGATTTCCTTACTGCAGCCACAAAGAACCTTGTCGCTGCCCTACCAACTCCAGGCAGAAGGCCACGCCCGACGCTAAACTTCTCGCCACAACTTGGTTGTTCCTTCGACAAGCACTCCATAGCAACCCCATGACCGAGTGTCAGGCACATGTGCAAGTGCTCCACACCTTGGGCATCATCGGCACTAACCAGGAGATTACCTTCGTGGAGATGAAGATGTACGACGATTTGTTCGTGACACCAACTCCGCGGAGCGTCCTGTTAGAAATTGCTGCCCTACTCGACCATGAGCTACCTAGCAGCATCGATGTTGCGAACCTTGCTGTGATGTGTGCGAATGACCCAATAGGGATCTAGCTACGAGGCTGATCCCACATCGACATCTTGTCCATGGATCACGGCCTCCAGATCGCAAACTGGAATGTGCACAACATCAATGCCCCGGAACATCGCACCGCCATCAAATTCTTGCTAGATACAACGGATGCTTCCACCATATGCTTCCAAGAAACTAAAATGGATATTATCTGCTCGTCTGTTGTCCTTGAGTTGTGCGGGGCGGAATTTGATGATGTGGTGGCATTCTTCTTGCGTGGAAGAGACAAGAGGTGACTATCACCGACCCGATGTTCACCACGCACGCACTGACAGCCAATGTTGCCTCAGTCTCGGGCACCCCTTGGTGGCTTACTATGATCTACGGGCCACAAGCCAACGCTGACAAAATCGAATTCTTGGAGGAGCTTAGGCAGATCCGTGCCGATTCCATGGTTGAAAGCCAGATACCGTGGCTGCTCTATGGCAATTTCAACCTAATCTATCAGGAGAGGAACAAGAATAATAACAACCTCAATCGCCGCATGATGGGGTGGTTTCAACTGGTGACAGACGACCTGGCATTGAAGGAGATCTACCTCAACAGGAAGCGGTACACCTGGTCTTATGGCCAGACCCAACCAACGCTCATCCACCTCGATCGCTTATTTTGCACATCCTATTGGGAGGATATGCATGGTGAATGCGACATGCGTTGCCTCGCCTCAGTGATCTCGTATCATTGCCCACTACTGCTCGATTGCTCGCCCTTACTGCCCACTCATCGACGGTTTAGGTTCGAGGAATCTGGCTAGGCCTCGACGGTTTCCACGACACAGTTGCGATGGCCTAGAACTCGATACACAATGATGATCTGTTCCACCGCCTTGCCAAAAAGCTCAAAGCCACGGCAAGGAAACTTACAAGCTGGAGAAGCTAGCCCTTGCTAGGGAGCTGATCTCACGCTTTGATAAGGCATAAGAGGACATGCTGCTTTTCCCGCTGGAAGTTTGGGTGCACAAATAGCTAAGAATCATCTACCTGGGCCTAGCCTCCCTCAAGAGCACCATAATGCGGCAGCGGGCACAGATCGCCACGCTCAAGGACGGAGCCAAGAGCACCACGTTCTTCCACGGCAATGCACGTATCGCAAGCAGAAGAGCAGAATCTATCCACTAAGTGTCGATGGCCACACAATCTCTGACCAGGAAGACATGTGCGAAGCTGCCTTTGCACAATTCGACAACCTCATCGGCACCGCCATGGATCGTGTGCACACGTTCAATATCGAGCAACTCATAACCCTAGCCACGGACCTGCACGACCTAGACGTGTCGTTCGACACCGTGGAGATCTAGGAGATGATCAAGAGGCTGCCGGCGCACAAAGCCCTGAGCCCTGATGGCTTCATGGCGGAGTTTCTCCGAGCTTGCTGGTCTGTCATTAGGCACGATTTCATGGACGTTTTCTAGCAGCTCTTCTAGCTCAGAGGATGGGGGTTTCGTCGCCTTAACTAGGCCTTGCTAATCCTACTACCCAGACGCGTGGATGCTACCTCCCTAGGCAACTACCGCCCCATTAGCTTGATACACCTGGTGGCCAAGCTCTTCGCAGGGTTGCTCTCCCTTCTCCTTGGGACCAAGCTCGACAAGCTGGTCAGTAACAGCAAAACGCCATCATCCCCGGTCGTAGCCTACACGACAACTTCATGTTGGTTAGGGTGACCACTCGCCTATTGCACCTGCTCCGCACGCTGAGACTCCTACTTAAATTGGATCTCGCTCGGGCATTCAGACACAGTGGCATTGGCCCTTCCTGTTCGAGGTCCTACGTAGATGCGGATTCAGCGATCGCTTCCTCGACTGGTTGGCCATCCTGCTCTCCTTGGCAAGCACAAGTGTGCTCATCAACAGACAGCCAGGGCCACCATATGGCATCGACGGGGGATGCACCAGGGCGACCCCTCTCGCCGCAGCTATTTGTCCTATAAGGCGACGTTGTGGGCCGTCTGATCCAGTTCGCGGTGGATTCAGGGATCCTACAACCCCTGTAGCCCACCCTTCAGGTTCCAACGTTCTACCTGTACACCAACGACGTCATCTGCCTGTGCCCTCTGCCACCCGAGGATGCGATCACCATCAAGGAAATCTTCAACCTCTTCGGCCAAGCATTCGGGCTCAAGGTGAATTTTACCAAGAGCTGAGCCGTGCTCCTCAATTGTGCCCCCAAAGAAGCGGCGCCTGCCATTCAGATCCTCAGTTGCCCCTTGGTGGAGTTCCCTCTCACGTATCTGGGAATCCCCCTCTCTATTTGATGCTTGACATCGGCGCAGCTGCAACCACTTGTGGACAAAGTTGCCACAGGGCTGCCGATCTGGAAGGCACGACTAATGACCAAGGTAGGAAGATTGGCCTACATAAAAGTTATGTTGAATGTGATCAGAATCCACCAGCTTCTCGTGCTAGGACCGTCGAAGAAAGCCTTAAACCAATTGGCTAAGATCGAGCGGGGTTTTCTTTGGGAAGGAGAAAAGAGGCGAATGGGGGAAGCTGCCACGTGAAATGGAGCAAGGTGAGCAGACCCCTGCCCTACGGTGGCCTGGGCATACGTGATCTCCCTTCGGATTCGATGGCTCTGGTTCTACCGCATGGATGACAAACGGTCCTGGCATGGCTTGGACCTACAACCATCGCCCAAGGAGCGAGCCATGGTCTTCGCCTCGACAACCGTGGAGTTAGGGAATGGCCACAACACCCTATTATGGGAAGATAGAAGGATCAACGGCTGAGCAGTCCGAGAAATTGTGCTGCAGCTGTATGACTGCATCCCCAAGCGCCAATGAAAACATCGAACAGTGGCGGAAGGGCTCGTCGTCAACTCTTGGGCCCGAGATATCCGACGCAACCTGGGCATCCACGAGGTGGGGAAATACGTGCAGATTTGGCAAGCCATTGCCAACACCATGCTCAATGACGAACCTGATCATCTACGCTGCATCTGGACGCGGACGGCATCTACATGGAGGATTCCTGCTATATGGCCATGTTCCATGGCTCGAAACTCTCTAAGGCCTGGAAAATGATCTGGAAGACTTGGGCGCCTTCGTGCGTCAAGTTCTTCTAGTGGCTCGCTGAATAGGACCGTTGTTGGGCAGGAGAGCGCTTGCGCCACCACCGCCTGCCACACAACGCCCAGTGCCTGCTTTACGGCCAGCTACCCGAGACGATTCACCATCTGATAGTCACGTGCTCGTTTGCCCAATAGGTCTGGTATGACATCGCAATCTGGCACAGATTCACATACCAGCCACCACATGGGGACACGTCGTTGTTCGATTGGTGGCAAGCTGCCAAGTAGAGGATGCCTAAACCAATGATCAAGGGACTGAATCCACCACGCTGCTTGTGCCATGGATGATCTGGAAGCACCGCAATGACTGTGCGTTCAACCATCCACAACCCTTAGTCAAAACTGTGGTAGCAGCAAACAAGGAGGAAGCCTCCCTCTGGATCCGGGCTGGTGCCAAGGGTTTAGGGTGATAGTGCCAATAACTTTGGACGTTCACTCATGTATTTTTTTTCTTTTTCTTCCCTCTCTAGGGAGGATGTAACCAAACTCTCCACCTGTTCAATGCAATGAAATGCAAAAGTCTTGTGTTTTCTCGAAAAACAACAAGATTATTTAACACATTCACACAACAAGATCATGTTCTTGTAAACTTGTGTTGGTTGCAAAGTTGTTCATGTGCACCTTTTTTATGATGATCTTCAGGACTATTGGATTAAAACTTTTTGTTCTCTCAGATATAATGTAGAAACAGACGGCTAGCACATGCCTTAGTTAACATAGATTTTTGTTTTTCTTCAGAATGCACAAAGCTTCTAACCCCACTAATTTTATAAACATAACTTTTAGAGGGAAAAACTTGTCATGAACACTAGACATGTCAATGAATTAGTGGTTCCTAACAAATATGGAAGAAGCTTTCTTATGATTTTGTCTACATTAAATCATGGGAGAACTCATTCTCTTTTTCTTACATGCAGGTATGCATGTCATCCCAATTACAGGTAATGCTGAAAATCTTCTCCGAATTACAGAGTTATGTTACCTAGGAGGAACTAGGTATCTTTTCACTGATATAAGTAGTAACAGAAATTGATTGAGGAGCTGAACCTGTGTGGTATGGGCTTAACTGAGTTGCATCAGTTCCTAGAACCTTGAATTTCATGTTCTCTCATTGCAATAAGATACAGTATACCCCTCAAAAAGAGAGGAGGACAAAACTACATTACTTAGGAGTTAGGAGGAACTAGGTAACTTCAAACTGATATAAGTAGTCACCGAAATTTAACTTGAGGAGCCTACCACCTTCACTTTCATGTTCTATCATTACAATAAGATAAAGTATATCCTCAAAAGAGAGAAAGGGTTAGGGGTGAGGGACTCGTAGCTAATTCTCGAAATGCAGCTTCTAGTCAAAAAATAATCTCTAAATGTAGCTGGCTAATTTCCTTTTTAAAAATCAGCAGCAGCATCTACGGGCGCATTTGTAGCTCTTTCATTGATGGTAGCCACGACGCAAGGTATAATGAAGAAATAAATAGGAAGGTTGAAATGTTCCTCAAGGCATATGGCATGTCAAAACCCACAAGGTACACTTTCCCTAATGTTAAGAAGATAACAAGACGGTTCAAGGATAAACTCGGACATGGTGGATTTGGCAGTGTATATAAAGGTAAGCTACCAAATGGAGTGCCTTTGGCAGTCAAGATGCTAGAGACCTCTACAGGAGATGGAGAGGAATTCATCAATGAAGTTGCAACCATAGGACTAATCCACCATACACATACTGTCCGGCTCTTGGGCTTTTGCTCTGAAGGAATGAGGCGGGCTCTTATTTACGAATTCATGCCTAACGAGTCACTGGAGAAATACATATTCTCACATGTTTCTAATATATCCCGACAACTCCTAGCACCCAACAAAATGCTAGATATTGCTTTAGGCATTGCCTGAGGAATGGAATACCTACATCAAGGGTGTAACCATCGCATTCTCCACTTTGACATCAAGCCACACAACATCTTGGTGGACTACAACTTTAATCCGAAGATCTCAGACTTCGGCCTTGCAAAGCTGTGTGCAAGGGATCAAAGCATCATTACCTTAACCGCAGCAAGAGGCACTATAGGATGCATCGCAGCGGAGCTATACTCTCGGAACTTTGGAGGGGTGTCTTACAAGTCAGATGCGTATAGTTTCGGCATGCTTGTGTTAGAAATGGTGAGCGGAAGGAGGAACTCTGACCCAAGTGTCGAGAACCGACACGAGGTATATCTCCCAAAGTGGATCTATGAAAAAATAATCGATGAGCAAGAATTAGAGCTTGCTTCGGAAATGACAGCAGTAGAGAAAGAAAAGTTGAGGCAGCTGACTATTGTGGCACTGTGGTGCATCCAATGGAACCCAAAGAATCGGCCTTCAATGACAAAGGTGGTAAACATGTTAACCGGGAGGTTGCAGAATCTGCAGGTTCCTCCTAAGCCCTTTGTTTCATCTGAAAATCGTCCTATGCCATAAAACCTAAAGTACATTATTCACCATAATGTACTGCACGTTTGAGGGGCGTAATTACTTTTTGCCTGTTGCAGTGTAATGCCTTGCACTAGCATATCGATGTTTGTTTACCTATTCAACCATATGGGCCACCTGGCCTGTAGGCTATAAATCGTCACCATTTTGTAATGCTATTAGTTATGAACAAATGGCACTTGATTTCGTTTGCAATGCATCAATTATTCAGAAATGGGAACTTGTTGAATTACCTTATCATGTCATTGCGGTGATGTATCCCATTTCCCACCATGATTTTGGATTTTGTAGTGGACTAGTCATCTCCTTCTTGGAATCACAAGCAAGTCCAGAATGCAACTGCTTTGAAAACAGAGGATCCTGTTAGCAGGAAACATATATGGGCAGACACTGCAACGGCCTTTCCTGTGCACATCATTGATTTTATTTCCCGAGCATACAACATTTTCCTTTCTAAAAGCAAAAGGGAAAACAAGGGATTACCATGGTAGATTGCTTCCGCGGGAGTATCTCGCTACAGCAGGGGATTGGGGCGTTCCGGGGATACATTACAACGCGATGGTAATCCCTTGTTCTAGGGGATTGGAGCCGGGTTCTAGGGAGGACGAGGAACATTCTTAGCTGGCGGCGAACTCGAGCAGTAGGCATGGTTGACGGCGGCGCGCAAGCACGCTAGCCAACGCCTAAGGTAATAAACAGGCTTTTGGTGAGACTAGTAAGTGGATACGTGCAACGCACGCCTATATAATATAAATACAAAACTCTTGGTATTTTCTACACTGTAGGGTAACCTAATGTGACTATGCATGTCTTTCAAGATAGTTGCTTATGTTGGAACGGAAAGCACCATCAATAGATCTAATTTACGGTCAATTGACGAAATCTAAAGAAAAGCCACTAAAATAAATCCATATTCCAACTCAGTTTAAAGCAAGCATTGCTAAAATAAAATTGCAATTGCTATCACATATAACTTAAAACAAATTACGGTCTTAAGTGTGGAATGTGCTGGCGAAGTACCTCTAGTATTAAGGCAAGTATGCACAACTAAGGCATGATGTATTTACGGCTTCATAAAAATATGCCCCTCACTGTTTTTGACATTAAACACATTACAACTTCACAAGGTACCAACACAAATTACAGCAATCACTTGATGCCTTACTTGATTTGACAAAATACTAAATATTGCTAAACCATCCATCTATATAGAATAAATGAGAAAAATAGCTCATTGTAGGCTCTCTTGTACTTCCAGCCGAGCACCCTCACAACAATCACGGTAGAGGACATAGGGCCAGCATGTGAGTCCCTGTCATTAGCTGCATGTCCTGCTCCGCCACCGTAGTTACTTTTCAAGGCGTGACAGAACATAAATGGACCGTCATTCTTCCGGTAGAACAACCAAAAGAGCAAAGGCGATAGTATTAGTATTAGTATTGGTCATCTAAACAGAACAGAAATTACTATCTACTCCCTCTGTTTCATAATATAAACCTCTTTAGTAAGCTATTTTAGTTTACTAAAAATGTTTACATTGTGGAACAGAGGTACTCCCTCCGTTTCAAAATATAAGATGTTTTAGCTTTGTGAATGAAGTGTATCTAAACTTCTTTTAGTGTCTAGGTTCATCTAGGTTTGAAGTGAACCTAGATACTAGCTATAGAAGGGATCTAGATACACTCCCTTCACAAAACTAAAACATCTTATATTTTAAAATGGAGGGAGTAGTAATTAACAAGTTCTTCGTCTAAATGAACATCGCATAGCATGCCGAAGTTATGGACGGCTTGTGTGAGAGCCTCCGAGAACGTCTGGTACAGACCATAGTAATTCTGATTAACTTAAACTCCACTATGCGAGTACCTGCACATTCCTAGAAACACAGATGTTAAACTCAACAACAAAAAACGTTTTCAGATTGCTGTATCTTTCCACTGTAATTATAACCACTGTCGTCGAACCTCAACTCCTAGTGGGCAGTAGGTAAATCATGACATCTTATCATTTTCTCACACACTTGCTGATTCTACAAGGTGAGTTGAGTATGCTTTAGCATTATTGCAGTAACTTTGCAGTGACAAGATGAAAGAACTATAATCAGGGCATCTCTTCAATTAATTATTGCTGTAACTTTGTAAGAAACATAACATGTGCTTGCGTAAATTCTAGCTTATGAGTTCTACTAAAAATAGCATGCCCGAAGTATGACATACAACATAGAAATATATTGTTGTATTTATTTCAAACTTTATCTGTTGAATCTCAGCCTCCTTGGTACCCAAAAATCGTTGGGACACACCCGAGGTGGAGGTCCCACAAACCTTCATGAACGTCAATAATGTATTCTTCCCCATGATCCTGTCAACTGAACCTGTAGGTGTAGTCGTCCACCTCCTACAGAATAAACAAAAAGGCAACAAAAATCATATAAACATCATGAGCTCCTACTATCATCAGCCTATCGGATGCACAAAACAACTACTCTCACTGAGTTATATCCTCATCCAAATAACATATGCAAGCAGTGACAACCTGAATGGAAAGGACGTCAGTATATCCTGAATCTCTGCCTCGCCTCAAACCACCAGATACCGCGACGTCGCGCCGTGTCTCCTTTCTATGTTAACACGGGACCGGCGGAAACAGGACAACGCCGAGGTCAACTCGAGTCTCAGCAGCACGACAGCGGCGTAGATGTCTTGATTTTGGGGGTGGAACCAGAGATGCATATGCCACAGCGTTGTCCTCGCTGGAGGAGTGGAAGCCGCAAGAACATTCATGGAGTCGCCACCGCTTGCCCATCCATGTTTTCTCCCACCGCACGCTGCCGCCGTCAGTCGCCCCCTCCAGCGAGCAGCGATGGCGTGAGGGCGAAGGGATTCACCGGATTGCAATAGTCCTCATCGCGTGGTGGAGGCATAGTGGAACGCGAGGAGGCATCGGCGTCGTCCCGGATGTATGTAGAACTGCTCCGCGAGGAGGAGATCGCTCATGCCTGGATCGGAAGAGATGTGTGTACGTGCGGTTACAACGCATTTTTCGGATCTACAAGCTCTTAACTGTTACGGCCAAATCAAGCGGATGAAAAGGAACGTGATTTTCGGATGGGGAGAAGGGGAGAACAAATCAATCTAGACTGTTTGATGTATATGTATGTAAGGTCGAGATTCAATTTTCCCACACAACTTCGTGCTTTTATAAGTATAGTGAAGATGGAGATAGGTAAGTATAGTGGAGATGGAGATAGGTGGGCTCCCTTGAAGAAATGAGATAGGTGGGTTGTTGGTCAGAGACTCATTTCCTGACTATTCTTCGTCAGGATGCACACATTGAGATTGTAAGGGCATCTCAACCGGCCGACCCATCCGGCCGACCCAAACGGTCCATTTCTGTCCGACCCAAACGGTCTATTTCTGTCCATTGGGGTCGGTCAACGGTGGTTATTAGGTAGGGGTCCGGCCTGTCCGGCCGACCGCGCTCAACAGTGCGACCCATCTGTCTGCGCTTGGCCATCACCAACGCTGACGTATTTTCAGTGTCTTCCCGCCACCACGCCGTCTCCGGTCTTTCTTTTCCACCGCTTCCCGCGAGTTCTAGGCGTTTCCCGCTGTATCCAAGCGCCGCTATAAAAAGGGGATGGCGTCGAGATATCTTCGACCAGACCCGCGGCACCCCAAGCACAAAACCACCATGCCTAGCCGCCGCCGTCGTCCCGACGAGCTCCATGGCAACCCCGACGCCGACAGAGAAGAGGTGCCCGAGCGCCCGCTGCTCTCGTGGTGGCCGAACCCGCCAGAGTCTCCGATTCCGGGGCGCCCGCAGATTTACACACTGCGTCCCAGGCCGCGTTGCCCTTTCTACAAGCGCCACGTGATCACCGACGAGCCTTTCACGATGGAGGTGGTGGAATGCGTCTTCCTGCCGGAGTACCGACGATGGGACCAACTCGCATTGGTGCGTGGCGACCTCCGGGAAGCGGTGCGGGCCAATCCCGACGACGCTTCCCTGTGTGCCCGCCTTGACCGAGCTAAAGAGAAGGTGCAGATGTAGTGGGCGATCATCGTGTCTCTCAATTACGAATGGTGTATCTGACCCATCGCAGCCCCCGGTCCCTACGCCAGCGACGGCTCCTAGTTGTAGGCGTGCGTGTTGTGCTTGCAACAAAATGTTCTAGGGCTTGAATAAAGATTTTAGTTGCAAATGGCCAATGCCTACATTGATACATCGTACATGGCGCGTGCGTAGCCTAGCCTACTTGTCGGAGTCGTAGTCGGAGGAGGAGGTTGAGCGGTACCATCTCCAGCACATGCTATCGTCGAAGACACTGACGCCGAGCCTTCCTTCGCCGTCGTACTTGAAGACGAGGATGTTGCTCGCTTCGATCTAGTGGGCACGGGAAAAGCACTCCCAGCTGGCGCCGAGGTACAACTGGCCGAGGTAGTCGAACTTGTTGGGTCCGCAGCATAGAAAACAAAAAATTTCCTACGGTGTGAACTACACGCCAAGATGTATCTACTAGGTACAAAACAACGGGTGGACATACATCCAACGAGAACTTACCCTCGTAGACAATGAGCTTTGTTAACGAGTAGGAACTCATGGTTGATGTAGTCGTACACTTGCCGATCTCAAGATCGTGAGGAAGTCCGAGCGCAGCAACTCAGCAGCGCATCCGCACTCGCACAGACGTTCAAGCCACCGAACAACCTCCACCTCCTCGCTCCAGCGATCCAGCAGAAGCAGCAACTCCTTCCAGACGAAATGCCACCAGGAACATGTATCTCGCTAATCCGAGACCATGGGGGAAAATTCTAGAGGGGGAGAGAGATCCTTCACAAGGAGGTGTGTGGATGAAGGAGGGAATGGGTGGCCTTTTATAGGAGGAGGGGGGTGCCCCCTCTCTCCATGGCCGGCACATGGGGGGGGGTGACCCCTCACCTCCCCCATTCATGTGGTGGTAACCCCTCCACATTAAAATGCCTCTTCACATTCCCTTTTAAAGTCTCCACTTTAAATGCATTAAATTTCTCCAAATTTAATGCTCTCTTATTTAATAAAACTCTTTTTATCAAATTTATTCAGAATTTTATTAATTACTTTAATTAACAAACATTCACATATAGCCCCTTGCAATATTTCAATATCACATGCCGAACCACCTTCTGCAATTTCACCCGAAACAATTTCCGGTTTCTATTGAAACAATTCCTGCGCTTTGCAATTCTTTCGTCTGAAACATATGTGCTCCAAAATGGTGTCCGGTAACTCTTAAGTGTGCTACCCTACAGTTCGCGAATAATGCAGACATGATCGAGACCCTTCTCCGATCAATAATCAGCAGCGGGACCTGGAGATCTGTACTGACTCCTACACATTCAACAATGACTCCTATGATCGTGAGAACCTTTAACGCTTGTAACTAAATCCCTTTGTCTCTCGATATATTACATGTCCGAGATTCGATCATCGGTATCTCCGTACCTAGTTTGATCTCGTTACCGACATGCACTCTTTTCTCGTTCCCGTGATATAACATTCTAGTGATCACATCACTTGCTTGCAAGCTATCCTAATGTGATATCACCGAGAGGGCCCAGAGTATATCTATCCGTCATCTGGATTGACAAATTCCACTCTTGATCCATGAGCCTCAACATAACACCTTTGTAGTACTGAACCCATCTTTATAGTCACCCTGTTACGGTGTGACGTTTGATGTTATCAAGATACTCTCCGGTGTTAGCAATTAACATGATCTCATGGTCTAAGGATAAAGATTACTTCGTATGATGTTATAGCAATATAAACATAATGACTTGATCGTAATGCTATACTTCGGATGAATGTTCATCGCATCATTCCACCAATGGTGTGACCTTGTTATTAACAACATCCAATGTCCATGATCAGGAAACCTTGATCATCCTGTTAATCAACAAGCTAGTCTATAAGAGAGGCATGACTAGGAACCCTTTTTGTTTATTAAACACACATGTATTGATGTTTCCGAATCAATACATTTCTAGCATGTAAAATAAACATCTATCATGTATAAGGAATATATAATAACAACTTTATTATTGCCTCTCAGGGCATATTTCCTTCAGTGTCCCACTTGCACTAGAGACAATAATCTAGTTCACATAGTGATAAATCTAACACCCATGGAGTTCTGGTGTTGATCATGTTTTGCACTAGGGAGAACTTTAGTCAACGGATCTGCTACATTCAGGTCCATGTGTACTTTACAAATCTTTATATCTCCATCCTTGACATGCTCGCGGATGGAGTGAAACCGGCGCTTAATATGTTTGGAATTCTTGTGAGACCTTGGTTCCTTTGCGTTGGCTATGGCTCCATTGTTGTCACAATAGATCACCATCGGGTCCAAGGCACTAGGAACCACACCCAATTCCGTAATGAACTCTTTCATCCAAACTGCCTCCTGCGCTGCTTCTGAAGCAGCAACATATTCCGCCTCCGTTGTTGATCCAGCCACCACAGGTTGTTTGAAACTCCTCCAACTAACTGCTGCTCCGTTCAAGAGAAATACATATCCGGATTGAGACTTAGAGTCATCCGGATCGGTGTCAAAGCTAGCATCGACATAACACTTAGCGACTAGCTCTTCTTCACCTCCGTATATAAGAAACATATCCTTAGTTCTTCTCAAGTACTTGAGGATGTTCTTTACTGCTATCCAGTGTTCCGAACCTGGATCAGATTGGTACCTACTAGTCAAACTAATAGCATGTGCCACATCCGGTCTTGTACATAGCATGGCATACATAATAGAGCCTATGGCCGAAGCATAGGGGATCTTATCCATCATCTCTCTTTCTTTCGCCGTAGCCGGACTTTGAGTCTTACTCAATGTCTTGCCTTGCAACATAGGTAAGAACCCCTTCTTACTTTCGTCCATATTAAACTTCTTTAATATCTTATCAAGGTATGTACTCTACGATAGCCCAATTAGGTGCCTTGATCTATCTCTATAGATTTTAATGCCTAATATATATGACGCTTCACCAAGGTCTTTCATCGAAAATTTGCTGTTTAGATAACTTTTAACACTGTTTAAAAGATCTATATCATTTCCAATAATTAATATGTCATCCACATATAATATCAGAAATGCCACATTGCTCCCACTCACTTTCTTGTAAATACAAGCCTGGCCATAAGTTTGGACAAATCCAAACTCTTTGATCACCTCATCAAAGCGGAGATTCCAACTCCGTGATGCTTGCTTCAGTCCATAGATGGATCGCTGAAGTTTGCACACCTTATTAGCATCCTTAGGATCGACAAAACCCTTAGGTTGTATCATATACAACTCTTCTTCAATCTTACCATTGAGGAACGCAGTTTTGACATCCATCTGCCATATTTGATAATCGAAATATGCAGCAATTGCTAACATAATCCTAACCGACTTAAGCATCGCTACGAGAGAGAATGTCTCATCGTAGTCAACTCCTTGAATTTGTCGAAACCCCTTTGCGACAAGTCGAGCCTTATAGATGGTCACATTACCATCAGCATCAGTTTTCCTTTTGAAAATCCATTTATTCTCCACGGCCTTTCGGTCACGAGGTAAGTCCACCAAGTTCCAAACTTGGTTCTCGTACATGGATTCCATCTCAGATTTCATGGCTTCTAGCCATTTGTTGGAATCCGGGCTCATCATCGCTTCTTCATATGTCGCAGGGTCATCCATTTCATCTACCATGAAATTCACAACAGGATTGCCGTACAGTTCAGGAGCTGCATGTGTCCTGCTTGACCTGCGAGGTTCGGTAGTGTCCTCTTTCGGAGTTTCATGATCATTATCATTAGCTCTCTCTTCATCAGGTGAAGTCAGCTCCGAAACAACTTCCGGTGCTACACCACTCGCCATTCCATGAAGAGAAGGTTCAATAACCTCTTCGAGTTCTACCTTTTGACTACTCACACCTTTCGCAAGAAACTCCTTCTCAAGAAAGGATCCATTCTTGGCAACAAAAACCTTGCCCTCGGATCTGTGATAGAAGGTATACCCAATTGTTTCCTTAGGGTATCCTATGAAGACGCATTTTTCCGCTTTGGGTTCAAGTTTATCCGGTTGAAGTTTCTTCACATAAACATCGCATCCCCAAGCCTTAAGAAATGACAGCTTAGGTTTGTTTCCAAACCATAATTCATACGGTGTCGTTTCAACGGATTTAGATGGTGCCCGATTTAAAGTGAATGTAGCTGTTTCTAGTGCATAACCCCAAAATGACAGAGGTAAGTCAGTCAGAGACATCATAGATCGAACCATATCCAATAAGGTACGATTACGACGTTCCGACACACCACAACGTTGTGGTGTTCCGGCAGGCGTGAGTTGTGAAACTATTCCCCACTCTTTCATGTGTGTGCTAAACTCATAACTTAGATACTCTCCTCCACGGTCAGACCGTAGAAATTTGATCTTTCTATTACGATGATTTTCCACTTCATTCTGAAATTCCTTGAACTTTTCAAAAGTTTCAGACTTGTGTTTCATCAAATAGATATACCCATATCTACTCAAATCATCCGTGAAAGTAACAAAATAACGATATCCACCTCGCGCCGACATACTCATTGGTCCGCACACATCAGTATGTATGATTTCCAATAGATCTGTCGCCCGTTCCATTGAACCGGAAAACGGCGTTCTAGTCATCTTGCCCATAAGGCATGGCTCACATGTATCAAATGATTCAAAATCAAGTGATTCCAAAAGTCCGTCAGAATGGAGTTTCTTCATGCATTTAACGCCAATATGACCTAGACGGCAGTGCCACATATATGTAGACATATCATCATCAAGTTTAATCTTTTTAGCATTGACATTATGAATGTCCGTAATATTTCTATCGAGATCCAATAGAAATAAACCATTCAACATAGGTGCATGACCATAAAAGATATCATTCTTATAAATCGAACAACCATTGTTCTCAGATTTAAAGGAATGACCACTTTGCATCAAACACGATCCAGATACAATGTTCATGCTTAGTGCAGGCACCAAATAACAATTATTTAGGTTTATAACTAATCCGATGGTAAATGGAGAGGTAGCGTCCCGACGGCGATCACATCAACTTTTGATCCATTGCCGACCCGCATCCTGACCTCATCCCTTGCTAGTTGTCGCTTGTTCCGTAGCCCCTGAACCAAGTTACATATATTAGCAACCGATCCGGTATCAAATACCCAGGTGCTACTGCGAGTAGTAGTCAAGTACACATCAATAACATGTATATCACATATACCTTTGTTTGCCTTGCTGGACTTCTTGTTCGCCAAATACTTGGGGCAGTTGCGCTTCCAATGGCCAGTCCCCTTGCAATAGTAGCACTCGGTGTCAGACTTAGGGCCAGCCTGGGGTTTCTTTTCAGGCGTGGAAACAGACTTGCCACCCTTCTTTCCCTTGTGCTTGCCTTTCTTGTCCTTCTTGAAACCGGTGGTCCTATTGATCATCAACACTTGATGTTCTTTCCTAATCTCCACTTCTGCAGTCTTAAGCATTGATAGAAGCTCGGGAAGAGACTTCTTCATGCCCTGCATATTATAGTTCATCACGAAGCTCTTGTAGCTAGGTGGCAGAGATTGGAGAACACGATGTATGCCTAAGTCAATGGGAATCGTTATTCCCAAGGACACAAGCTTATCGGCGTACCCAGATATTTTGAGTACGTGCTCACTAACGGAGCTGTTTTCCTCGATCATGCAGCTAAAGAACTTTTCTGTAGCATTATAACTCTCTACGGCAGCATGGGTATCGAAAATCATTTTCAATTCTCCCATGGTATCAAAGGCATTGCCATTTTCGAAACGCTTTCGAAGTTTTGGCTCTTGGCCATAAAGTATGCCGCAATGAACTAAGTTGTGGTCCTCCTAACGAGTCACATAGACATTTTTTTCCTCTTCAGGGGCATCAGGAGCTGGTGGGGGGCCTAGCGGCGCATCTAGCACATATTGCTTTTGTGTAGCAGTGAGGAGAATCCTCAAATTCATAGCCCAGTTGGTGAAGTTGCTACCATTCGCAGCAAGTTTCTCTTTCTCCATGAACACATTGAAATTAAAAGCAGGTGGTGCCATCTACAACAGAATTTGTAAAGTTTATTTAGACTAAGTTTATGATAGATTGAGTTCAACTAATCCAAATTACTAATGAACTCCCACTCAAAAACGACATCCCTCGTGCCTTTTTAGTGATTACATGAACCAAATTCACTACATCAAGTCCGATCATCACGTGAATTGATATAGCTTCAAAGGCGAGCATCTATATGGGCATCATATCAACCATATGACTCATGCTTAACCTTTCGGTCCGTTTTCCAAGGCCATGTCTGTACATGCTAGGCTTGCCAAGTAAGAACCTTAGTATTCGCGTGTGTAAAACTGTCTTACACCCGTTCCTATGAAAGCGTAGATTCGAGTACACCCGATCATCACGTGATGTCTCGAAACACGATCCATGGAACGGTGCATACTCAAGGAAGAACGCATTTTTATCTTGATATCTAAATGAGGGATCATCTTATAATGCTACCAAACGCGCCAAACTAGCAGTATAAGATGCTAACATCTAATGTGTAAAGTGAGATGATATGGTCCATGCATTTGATCTCTATCACTTGCATCTTGATATGATCTCTATCATTCCTTTGTGTGTAAGGCCAAGGTCTATGGAACTTACACGTTGAGTGTGTTGTAACAGTATCCACCATACATCTACTTACAACAATACCATATCAATACACTAGCCCAGCAACGATCTAAACTAGACGCCTCTAATTTATCAATTGCAAGTTTTACATGGCTTAGGGCTTTCAGAGATAGAACCGTTCTCACCTACGAACATGAACCACAACGAGGATAACTAAGTTATTAGCAACTCGTTGTAAATCAGATATTGACTATAGTAGGAGAGACAGACACCCGCCAGCCACTTATGCAAAACAAGTTGCATGTCAGTCGTGGAACCGGTCTCATGTACGATGACATGTAAGGTTGGTCCGGGCCGCTTCATCCCACTATGCCACCAATATCCAAAATACATAGAAGATGCAATAACATGATCATCATCGCCCACATATCAACCATATGCGTACTACCCGTGCTAAGCACCTACGCATAAATCAGGCTCTGATACCACTGTTGGGTCCTCAGCATAGAAAACAAATTTTTTCCTATAGTGTGAACTACACGCCAAGATCTATCTACTAGGTACAAAAAACGGGTGGACATACATCCAACGAGAACTTACCCTCATAGACAACGAGCTTTGTTAACGAGTAGGAACTCGTGGTTGATGTAGTCGTACACTTGCCGATATCAAGATCGTGAGGAAGTCCGAGCGCTGCAACTCAGCAGCGCATCCGCACTCGCACACATGTTCAAGCCACCGAACAACCTCCACCTCCTCGCTCCAGCAATCCAGCGGAAGCAGCAACTCCTTCCGGACGAAATGTCACCGGGAACATGTATCTCGCTAATCCGAGACCATGGGGGAAAAATTCTAGAGGGGAGAGAGATCCTTCACAAGGAGGTGTGTGGATGAAGGAGGGAATGGGTGGCCTTTTATAGGAGGAGGGGGGTTCCCCTCTCTCCATGGCCGGCGCATGGGGGGGGGTGACCCCTCACCTCCCCCATTCATGTGGTGGTAACCCCTCCACATTAAAATGCCTCTTCACATTCCCTTTTAATGTCTCCACTTTAAATGCATTAAATTTCTCCAAATTTAATGCTCTCTCATTTAATAAAACTCTTTTTATTAAATTTATTCAGAATTTTGTTAATTACTTTAATTAACAAACATTCACATATAGCCCCTTGCAATATTTCAATTACACATGCAGAACCACCTTCTGCAATTTCACCTGAAACAATTTCCGGTTTCTATTGAAATAATTCCTGCTCTTTGCAATTCTTTCGTATGAAACATATGTGCTCCAAAATGGTGTCCGGTAACTCTTAAGTGTGCCACCCTACGGTCCGCGAATAATGCAGACATGATCGAGACCCTTCTCCGATCAATAATCAGCAGCGGGACCTGGAGATCCGTACTGACTCCTACACATTCAACGATGACTCCTATGATCGTGAGAACCTTTAACGCTTATAACTAAATCCCTTTGTCTCTCGATATATTACATGTCCGAGATTCGATCATCGGTATCTCCATACCTAGTTTGATCTCGTTACCGACATGCACTCTTTTCTCGTTCCCGTGATATAACATTCTAGTGATCACATCACTTGCTTGCAAGCTATCCTAATGTGATATCACCGAGAGGGCCTAGAGTATATCTATCTGTCATCCGGATTGACAAATTCCACTCTTGATTCATGAGCCTCAACATAACACCTTCGTAGTACTGAACCCATCTTTATAGTCACCCTGTTACGGTGTGACGTTTGATGTTATCAAGATACTCTTCCAGTGTTAGCAATTAACATGATCTCATGGTCTAAGGATAAAGATTACTTCGTATGATGTTATAGCAATATAAACATAATGACTTGATTGTAATGCTATACTTCGGATGAATGTTCATCACATCATTCCACCAATGGTGTGACCTTGTTATTAACAACATCCAAAGTCCATGTCATGGTGGTGTCACGGCAGATGCCATGGATAGGCTAAAGGTGGGGACTAATACACGCTAGGGGAATCCAGGGAGGGATAGTGAAGTGATTCTCCACACAGTAGTTTATATTGATTTCCTTCCAAGGTTACAAGTGCTCCTAGAGCTGTATTGGCGAGAGGAGGAAGAAGGAGCTCTCTTACTCTCACCCACAGATCACACCTGAAACCCTAGCCCAAAACAGAATAGCAGAGAGACCCACCCCTCCTATAGAAGCCCTAGCCCCCCTTTTATAGAGGAGGCTCGGTTCCTGCCTAGGGCATACGTGGAGGCATATTCCTAAGAATATGCCTCCTCCCAAAGTGGCAAGCCGACTGGGGTGCTTTTTCCCCTGCGTCACACATGCTTTAGCTACGTGATCCTCTGCGGCGCCTGCGTCAGCCGACATGGGCATCGTCACCCTTGTCGGCCACGCCCCGGTGGTCCTGTCCTTGCTTGCTTCGCTCAGGTAGTGCGTACCGGGGCTCCTTTTTGACCAGCAAGATTCCTTCCTTCTCCTAGAAGCCAATCATGACCCGGATCACAGCTGACCCGGGCACCCCTGTTCCTGCGTACATGTAAACATACACTTCCGACTTACTGCGTAAGTCGGTTGAGACAATGTTAGGCGATCACCCCCGGTCCGGGTTACTTCGTGATCCGGCCTGCCTTGAGGTGACCCGGCCAGCATCCGCTTTGGCCTTACCGAACCTCGGCTAACTCGGCCTTTATACCCCGGCGTGACCCTAACCGGGGGTATCCCCCAACATTAGTCCCCGAAGCTGGTGCGGTCTTAGCTGCCTTGGCCGCTGAGGCCACATCAGGTTCAATCTTTACCCTTGGATTGTATGGATTTACGTTCCCTTCGCACATTTCAAGTTTTCACTTGCCGGCCGGGTTACCATAGTTCCATCCGGGTCTTGCTTCCTTCTCTCGTACGCCTAACCCATGTGAGGGGTAATCATTATGTCGTCTTACTTTAAGGGCCTGCACAGTAACCGCCCAGTAATTGTCAGTTATCACTGTGCGCGGGTCACGTCATGCCTGCCTCCTCGTTCACCGCATCAGCGCGTCGCGTCACAAGATTCTCTCCGCCCTGTGGTCCTCCGTGTGGCTCCCCACTGATTGGTCCGGACAGGTGATACACGGCCACTGCGTGTGGCCGGTCCACAGGACGCGATCCCACTCACCCCTGGTGGGAGTCGTTAAATAGCGGAGGGGTGCGTCCCTTAGGATTTTCCCCCTCAGCACCCTTCTGCCCGTTGCTATTCTTCTCCCTCCTCCTCGCGACCGCGCCGCCACCAGCACTGCCAAATAGCAGCGTCGCCACCGTGCTTCTCCGTTGCACCTCCGCGACGCAAATTTCTCGCTACGGGTCCTCGCCAATCTCGGCCTCTGTCCCCCGCCGCCTCTAGCTCCAGCGGGGCCTCGAGGACCAGATGACGGAAGAAGAACTCATCGTTGCTGAACAAGAGATGGAGGAGGACGCCGCGGCGGCGGACCGTGGTGCATGGGCCGGCTCCTGGGTCTGCCAGGACGACCTGGACTGGCTCTATCGGACGGGACGCATCCCCGTCGGCATTGCCGCTCGCCTTCCTTCTAACGAACTGGCCCCCTCACCCAATCCGGGTGAGTTCGTTGTGTTATTGTCCCATTTCCAACGGGGCTTCGGCTTGCCGGTGAGCGATTTTTTCCGGGACTGGCTCGGTACGTACCAACTCCAGCCGCACCACCTTCCAGCGAACGCCATCACCTCTCTCTCTGCCTTTGCTTCTACGATCGAAGGCTACGCCGGACTATGGCCCACGAAGGAGCTATGGATCTGGTTCTTCGGCCTCCGTCGCAATGTCATTACCAACATCCACGCTGATCCGGAGGACAAGCGGCTCACTCAATTCGGAGCGGCCTCCATTTCACCCCGGCGGTTTTCCGTCTTTCCCCGGGTCACCGGGTTAGAGTCCTGCAAAGGGTGGGCCCAGACCTTCTTCTATGTATGGAATATGGGCACTGAAGACTTGATCCGGTTGCTTCCCTACACTCTGGGTCCTCCTAACCCGGATCTGTGGGATGAGATCCCCAAGAAGCCCACAACCTTGGCCAACCAAGTGAACAAAAGGTTCGCGGAGCTGAAGGAGCTCGGGCTACGCAACGAGGATGCCATGATCACTTTTGTGTGTAACCGAATCTCACCCCTTCAGAAGCGTACCCACAAGGTGTGCCACATGAGCTTTGGCCGCGATACTAACCGGACCTCGTCCTTCGAGCTGAGCAACACGGAGATTTACCGTCGGGTTAAGGCTCTCTTCTCCACCCACAAGGACTTCTCCACTGAGTGGACTTGGGGGATTGAGCATTTCTGCCGTGATCGGCTTCCTCCCATGGTGAGTTTCATGTTGCAAACTTACCCCGGACTAATTACATGTCGGTTATTGTCGCATTTTTGACTCTTTTGTTCGTTCTTTTCCTCAGCAATTCCTTCAGCAGACCCTTGAGGACGACACCGATCCGACCCTTAAGTGGGCGCCGGACCGGGAGACTCCGGATGAGGAAGAGCCGGACCAGGAGATGTTCCTCCCCATGACTGACGCCACGAAATGACCCACGGGTAAATCCTCTTCTATTAGAGATTGGCCCGATGATGAAGATGACTCGGATATCGAGGTGATTGAACCTTTTGAGGCTGTCCCCCTTTCTTTTCCTTTTCCGCCATCAGCTCACCCCAGCGGTCACATCCACGAGGATCCCCCTCTCGCTACGGGCGAACCTGTTCCGCTGGCATCGAAGAAGAAACGCGGGGCTTCTTCAAGTTCTTCCTCCGGACCTTCCCAGCCCATTAAAAGGCAAAGAAGTCTGGGGACAAGACTGCCTCCAAACCAGCAGGCAAGGCCCCAGCACGAAGGGCTCGGAAACCCAAGGAGGCCGAAACCTCGGATGCGTAAGTCATTTTTTCTTCTGTAACTTGTTCTTCCTTACTTCGTCGTAATTTTTCTTCTGACATTATTTGATTTTGCAGGGCTCCGGTGGAGGTCCCTCAAAGTGGATCTAGCATCTCTTCACCTCTCCGACCTAGCGCTTCTCCCCGTCGTGACGACGAGTCACGACCGCTGAGCCCTATTCCAGAGGGTTCTGCGGCCGCTCCGGGTTCAGCTCCACCTCGGCAAGAAGAGGGTAACCATGGAGCGGGGGAGACCAGCCCAGCCAGAGCAACGGCATCCACCGCCTCGACAACGCCTCAACCAGCAGCCACTGATGCTACTTCGGCTCCAGCACTAGTTCCAGTACCAGCAACCAGACCAGCAACTAGACCAGCACCAACTCCAACCTCGGCATCAACACCGACTCCAGCAGCAAAAGCTTCAGCACCGACACCAAGTCCAGCAGCGAGAGTACCAGCGCCTAGTTCCTTTGCATCTTCCGAGTCTTCTCAACCTCGGCAAGGAGCTACCCCGACAATTTCTAAGGGGAAAACTGCTGCTACGGCTTCCTCTACCCAGCAAGCCAAGGGCAAGAAAACTCAAGACGCTGCCAAGCCCACTACCGTCGAGTTTGGGCAGCGCACCCTTGTGTCAATGCTCCCCAAGAAAACGCCAGCAACAAAGGACACGCCTGTTGAGCCAACCGATGCCCAGCAGTTGGTTCTGCACACCAGCCCCGCCCTTTTCTTGGTGGAGAGGAAAGAAGCGCATGCAAAGGGCTTGGTGACGCCCCATATGCCCACCGGTGAACGGTACCCTCCGAGCCTGATGGAATTTGTTATGAATTGGAACAAGGCCAAGCTAGTTCAGGATTTTGATCTCCCGGAAAAGTTCGGCCCTGCCGAGTTTTCCGCTCAGATGAACACAGCGGCAAAGGCAATTAACCTCGCTGGGCGAATGATGGAGGTACGTCGCTTCCCCCTTACAAGTTGTAGATAATAACCATTAGTCCCCGAGCCTCCGGGGAGTAACTTGTTACTCGGCCGGATGCTCTTTTAGAAAACTAATGTAGCTCCATGAGAACTTCGAATATGCACACACCTAGAGCCGAGTTAAGTTCCACTTGGCCCGGATTTTAGTACACTTCGAATATGCACACACCTAGAGCCGGGTTAAGTTCCACTTGGCCCGGATTTTAGTACACTTCGAATATGCACACACCTAGAGCCGGGTTAAGTTCCACTTGGCCCGGATTTTAGTACACTTCGAATATGCACACACCTAGAGCCGGGTTAAGTTCCACTTGGCCTGGATTTTAGTACACTTCGAATATGCACACACCTAGAGCCGGGTTAAGTTCCACTTGGCCCGGATTTTAGTACACTTCGAACATGCATCAAGCTGACTTAAGTTTCTGTATCCCTTTGAGGTGACCACCAACCGCCGGAGTGCTGAATTACAACGCTTGCTGGATATCCACAAGAATTTACGCGCAAAGCAGGCTGCACTTATTGCGGAATACGAGAAGAGGGGTAAATTTCTTCCTTAACGCTCCTTCGTTTTGCTTCATTTTTCTTTGCCGGACTAACCTGATTGCTCGGTTTCCGCAGCTGGGGTGGAGGCTGAGAACAAGATAATGCGGAAGAACTTGGAGCAGATCAAGGGTACGTACTCTTTGTCTGTCTATACCGTGCTTTCCATCGGCTTTTCCTCTTTGGCTCGGCAAACATTCATACCTCGGCACTGCCGGGCCAACACCCTATTTCCGCATCGCTTGAAGATAGTGTGCCCGTGCCTGATATGATGCTGCATTTTCTCGAACAAGCAGGGCAGCACCAAGCCGAGCTGAAGAAGAAAGATGATGAGCTCGCCCTCCTTCGGACCAAAGACGATGAGATAGCCAAGCTCAAGGCTGAGATGGCTAAGATGAAGGCGCAGCACCAAACCGAGCTAAAAAAGGCTGGCCAGGACTACACCGAAGAACGTGAGCGCCTCAAACTCCAAAATGCTAAGGACCGTGAGCTTCTTCAGGAAGCCGAGGTCAAACTTGAGTCGTCGAACGCCGAGCTTGAGCAGCTTCGGAAGAGGCGTGATGCTTGTACCAAGGAACTGACCCGGATTCACAGCCACATCTCACGTAATTTCTTTTCCCTTATCCGCCTTACTTCCCCGGGTTACTTCATACTTCTTGTTTTCTCAACTTTGTCCTTTGCCTTGTTTCCCAGGCCACTTTCCAGAGGGTACTGCTATTGCAAGTGCTGCTGTTGCGAATTTCCGCCGAGAAAGGGGTACTCCCGTCGCTCCTGACGGCGAGAGCATTCCCTTTGACATGGAGGACCTATTGGTCAGCCTGTCGTCTCGCGTGGAAATCATTAAGAACTACGGCAAAGATCTCCTTGATGTTTCAGTCCGAGTCTTCAACACTTTCGGGCCCGCTGAGGACGCTCCGGAGAGAGTTACACATCTCGCGGAAAAGCTTTCGGAAATCGAGACCCAGCGCCACTAGACGTGCCGCAGCTGATACCATCCTTCACCACATTCTAATGGGGTATGAGAAGATAGATCTCAGCCTCCTCACACGCCTGCGCACAGGATCCAAATGGATAGACGACCCAGAGTGGGTAGCTCAGCGCCGGGCTTGCACCCACAGCCTCATCGAATATGCCCCCATTCACGAATTGACTGAGGGTCCGAGCTTCCTGGAAGTCGCCGGCGAAGAAGAAGTTGAGAACGTTGAAGATGACTCGGGTGAGGACGAAGAGGACACTGCCTCGGATATCGAAGAGGGCGACGATGATGCCGAACTTCCTCCGCTGCTCCTTAAGTAAAGACACTTGAAAATTTATGAGATATCCCGGTATGCCGGGTGGAATTGTATTTCAAACACATGTGATATTTTGCTACTAAGTGCTTATGCCGGAGTAACTTGGGCGTAGTCCCCGAGTTTCTTTTTCTTGTTTGTTCAATCTTTTGGCTCGGATTGTGTCTACTATGATTCGGTTTTACAACTTATGAATCCGAGCTTCAAAATCATTTTAACAATACTGGGAAACTTTTAGACTTAGCTCAAAAATAAAACTGCATAACAACTTGGAAATGAATACGGGGTTAGTCCAAAACACAAACGTCGGCTCGAATAAATTCTTTTTCTTAGTCGTTTTTCATGTGCTACGCAATTCCAAACTCGTTCTCTTGCTTACCATGAAGCCAATTCTTGTTGGACAGCAGCAAGTCAAAGAGTTGGGTTTTTGGTGCTCACACACTACTAATCCGAATTAAGTAGAATAACTTATTCCAGCTGACGCGCAGAAAACAACAAACATTATTAAGGCAGTCCCCGAGTTACTGCTCGAGGTGCCAGCATTCCAATGATAAACTCATTGCCGACATACATACCGACATATGAGATAACTCGGATACACACACTCTTTAGTTAAGTGTAGAAAGGACGAAGTAGAGCTATATTCCATGGTCGCTTAGATTCCTCTCCGGACCTATCCGCCTTGTTCTTTTCCTGTGGCTTTGGATCTATAAGATAGTAAGAATCGTTGTGCAATGCTTTGCTCATGATGAACGGCCCTTCCCATGGGGGGATAATTTATGCATTCCAGTAGTACATTGTACCAACCGGAGCACCAGATCGCCTTCCCGAAAGACTCGGGGGCACACTTTCCGGCTATGATAGCGTCGGAGATTTTACTGATATATGGCGGATCTGGACAGTGCCAGTTCTCTCGCTTCTTCCAGCAGATCAACATCATTTTGCCGGGCTTCTTGCACTTCGGCTTCTGTGTTTTGGGTGACCCTAGGCGAATCATGCTCTATGTCGGCTGGTAATACAGCTTCTGCCCCATATACCAGAAAGAATGGCGTATAGCTCGTTGATCGATTCGGAGTTGTTCTTAAGCTCCACAATACCGCTGGTAGTTCTTCTACCTAGCACCCCGCTGATCTTTGCAGCGGCTCAATGAGCCTGGGTTTTATCCCGGATAATACTAATCCGTTGGATCTTTCCACTTGTCCGTTTGATGCGGGGTGGGCTACCGAGGCACCGTCCAGCCGAATCCTCTTATCCCGGCAGAAATGCGCAAATGCTCCTTCCGCAAAATTCGTGACATTATCAGTTATGATACTGTGAGGGTAGCCATATCTCAAGATGATATCTTTGAAAAACGTTACGGCCGTAGCTCCATCACATTTTCTTATAGGCTTTACCTCAATCCACTTTGTAAACTTGTCCACCATTACCAGAATGTGAGTCATATTTCCCCTTGCTGGTTTGAACGGGCCAACCATATCCAAGCATCATACGGCAAATGGCCAAGTGATTGGGATGGTCTTGAGTTCCGACATTGGCATATGTGTCTTGGTAGCGTACCTCTGACAATCATTACATTTTCTCACCAGATCTTCCGCTTGCTCTAAGGCATTTGGCCAGTAGAATCCATGCCGAAAGGCTTTTGCTACCAAGGCTCGGGATGAGGCATGATGGCCGCACTCCCCCTGATGTATATCTCGGATGATTTCAAGCCCTTCTTCCGGGTCAACACACCGCTGGAGGACATTGGTCACACTTCTTTTGTATAGCTCGGAATTGATGATCGTATAGGCCTTTGCCCTCCTCTCTGTTTGCCTGGATAGCACCTCCTTCGTGGGTAACGTTCCATCTTTCAGGAATTGAAATATAGGTAGTGCCCAAGCCGGTATTGGTCGCCCGGGGAACACATCCTCGTCTACCTCCATCTGATCCACCAGCATAACTTCAACGGGATCACGCTGAACAGTCCCCGGGTCTGCCGAGGCAGTCCCCGGGTTTCGCGCACCACTTCCTGTGTCAACGTCCATGGGCACAGCTCCGGATTCGGTGTCCTTCGGGACATAGATTGACTCGGATTCTGGGGATGGCCTGATGGATGGTTTCCTGAGGTGCTCTAACGCTACACCCGGTGGAATTGCTTGTCTGGTTGACCCGAGCTTCGACAGCATGTCGGCAGCTTCATTTTCCACCCGGGGTACATGATGAAATTTGCATCCCTCAAAGTAACCAGATATCTTCTGCACATGAAATATGTATAGTGCCATGTTTGGATCAAGGGCGTCCCACACTCCGGACACTTGCTGCACCACCAAATCTGAGTCGCCGAAGCATATGATCCGATGTATGCCAATTTCTTTTGCTACCTTGAGCCCATGCACAAGTGCTTCATACTCAGCGACATTGTTTGATGCCGTGAAATGGATCTGTAGCACATATTTCAACTGGTCCTTTTTTGGCGACGTGAGTACCACTCCGGCACCTAGCCCGGTTTTGGTTTTTGATCCGTCAAAGTGCATTCACAAATAGTTCGGATCAGGAAGCGGTGGTTCGTACTGCACCTCAGCCCAATCCACGAAAAAGTCCGCCACAGCTTGAGATTTGATGGCTTCTCTTCTGTCATATTGCGGAGCATAAGGAGCTAGTTCAATTGCCCATTTTGCAATTCTGCCGCTCGCATCCTTGTTACTCATGATCTCGGATATGGGGGCCTCACATATGACCCGGATGGGATGCTCCTCAAAGTAGTGCTTCAGTTTCTTGGCGGCCATGTACACGCCATATGCCACTTTTTGATAATGTGGGTAGTTCTGCTTTGAGGCTGACAACACTTCACTCAAATAATACACCGGCCTTTTCACCGACTTACCTTCCTCATCGCGCTCCACCACTATCACTGCACTTACAACTCGGTTGGTTGCGGCTATATAGAGTAACATTGGCTCCTTTGATAGTGGCGAGGCTAGTACTGGTGCCGTGGCTAACATCTTCTTCAGGTGGGTAAAGGCTTCATTGGCCTGCGGTGTCCAAATGAACTTATCCGACTTTTTCATGAGTTGGTAAAGAGGCAATGCCTTTTCTCCCAACCGACATACAAACCGACTTAACGAGGCCAGACAACCTGTGAACTTCTGGACATCGTTAAGACACTTCGGCAGTTCCATTCATTCGATAGCCCGGATTTTGGTTGGACTTACCTCGATACCTCGGTTGGAAACAAGAAAGCCGAGCAATTTTCCAGCCGGGACACCAAAGGTGCATTTTTCCGGGTTAAGTTTCATCCGGAACCTTCTTAGGTTCGCAAACGTTTGCCTGATATCGTCAAGGAGCTTTTTGCTTTCCTTGGTCTTGATAACCACATCATCCATGTACACCTGTACATTTTGACCTATTTGGTCGTGCAAGCATTTTTGCATACATCTCTGGTACGTTGCCCCTGCATTACGTAAACCAAACGGCATGGTGCGATAGCAATAAGCCCCATACGGGGTAATAAATGCCGTCTTTATTTGATCATCCGGATTCAGAGGTATCTGGTGGAAACCAGAATATGCATCAATGAATGACAACAGTTCACATCCAGCAGTTAAGTCTATGACCTGATCTATTCTTGGCAGCGGAAATGGATCTTTCGGACATGCCTTGTTCAGGTTCGTGTAATCAATACACATGCGCCAAACCACTGCCACGTTCGGGTCATCCTTCTTCTTTTCCACCAGCACCGGATTAGACAGCCAATCCGGGTAAAGAACTTCCATGATAAATCCTGCGGCTAGCAACCGGGCTATCTCATCCCCAATGACTTCCCTCCTATCTTCGGCGAAGCGGCGGAGTGGTTGCTTCACCGGCTTAGCTCCGGGTCTCACATTTAAAGAGTGCTCGGCCAACTCCCTCGGAACACCTTGTAAGTCCTGTGTGGACCAAGCAAAAATGTCCCGATTCTCACGGAGGAAGCTGACAAGCTCGCTTTCCTATTTATCACTTAGCCCGACACCAATTGTTATGGTGCACTCTGGGAACATGTCATCGACAGGAACCTTCTTGGTATATTTCGTGGCCTGGAAGGAAACAAATCCATGCGGGTTACTCAGCACCAGCATATGCTGCTGCGCGGACTGAGCCAAAGCTGCCACTTCTTGAATTTTCCTTTTTTCCTGCGCAATCACAAGCGACTCGGCTAAGTTTGATCCGGCCGACGCACACTCCATGGAACGTCAGAAGTCCCCAGCAATGGTAATCACTCCGTTTGGTCCGGGCAATTTCATCTTCAGGTAGCTAACGTGACAACTTGCCATGAATTTGTTTAGGGCCGGTCTTCCAAGTAACGCATGGTAGGCGCTTTCTAAGTTCACCACTTCAAACTCCAGATTTTTAGTTCGGCAGTTGTCTCTTGTGCCGAACAACACGTCAACCCGGACTTTGCCTATGGGCTCACAAGAAATGCCTGGCACAATGCCATGGAAAGTTGTCCTCGTGGCCTGGAGCATGTTCTCCGAGATACCCAACTTGCGCATTGTGTCCGCATACATGATATTTATGCTACTGCCATTGTCGATCAACACCTTTGAGAATCTTATGTTAATGCTAGGTCCAATGAATGTAGGATCCAGCACCAACGCATACGTACCAGGGCTTGGCATGAGCTTGGGATGATCCCTGATGCTCCAGGTGATTTCCTGATCGGACCAAGGCATGTACCTCGTCACTGCAGGCATTACTGTGTTCACCTCCATATGCCTACGCTGCAAGCTTTTTCTATCAGTTTCCTCTGTGGTGAATACACAGTAGCTCTGGTGATGCTCCCTATACTCGTTTCTCCCCTCATTTCTGGATTGCCTTTGATCCGGCTGTTGCTGATTTTCTACCTGATGCACTGCATCCCTCCTCTCATTGTTATCATACCTCGGCGGAGGGGGAGGCAACATTAGCTGTTGCGTGTTCACTCCGGAGAGCAGTTGCTGCCGGGGTAACTCCTGCCGAGGCTGATCATTCCGGGGTGCCTGAGCATTCCCCGAACCACCTTGTTCAATCTTGTGCATCCACTCACACTGTCTCGTCGTATGACCCGCTGGGTTGTTTAGATTTGGCGTGTGAAACTTACACGGCTGGTCCAACATCGACTCGTAAGTATACCTCAGACGGTCATTCCTTTCTTGCCACTACTTATTTTGTTCCGGTGTCCAAGTTTTCTTGCCATCGTTCTTGGGAGTCCATTGCCCCCCAGTTTTCTGGCGCTGGCTACCCCCTGCTCCGGGCTGATCTTGATTCACAGCCGCAACTTGTTGTGAACCATATCGATGATCTGGTCTATCATCTCTTCTTTTTCCTCTGTAGTCATTCCTCCGGGATGATCCGGATCCATCCCTCTGATAGTACTCATCGCTCGACTCGTTTGACGCGAGCCTTGGTTGGGTCGGATCACCCAACGCATACGAATCTGCGATCCGGATCATTTCTGCCAACGTAGCTGGCATTTTCCTTTGCAGCTTCATCCACAGCTCGCTTCCATATCTGCACCCCTGTGCAAACCATGCTATGGCCTGTGATTCTATCACGCCCTCACATGAGTTTCTCACGGTACACCACCGGGTCAAGAACTCCCGGTCTGTCTCATTAGGTCTTTGCTTGCACATAGCTAGGGTCTGTGGCCTATTTGGCCTCTGATATGTACTCGAGAAATTGCTGATGAACATTTCCTCAAAGTCTATCTAGCAGTTGATGCTCCCTGGTGGCAAATTGTTCGGCCATACCCTTTCCGGGCCTTCCAACATTTGGGGTACGTATCGTACTGGCCATCTCAAGTTGCCAGTGGCAATTTTCACAGCCGTAGCATAGTTTATCAGCCAATCCTCTGGCTTGGTACTACCGTCATACATCTTTGTGCCCCTGGGCAGCTGAAAGTTCGGTACTAGTGGCTCTTTTATGATCCGAGGTCCAAAACATGCTGGACCCGCTGGACCTTGGCATTCAATCTGTTCCGACCTATACAGTCGATCCAGTTTCAACCTTGCATCATCTGGCATCAAATCCCTGCTTCCCAATCTCGACCCTATCACATGATAGTCCGGTCTTGGATATCCCGCGTTAGCCATCTCCGAATCACCGTCGTTGTACCGGTTTTGCCCTTGTGGCGCACCTTTCTGTTGCATACCTCGGCCGACACTATGCTCTTGCCTTGGTACGTTCCGCTGCTGCGGTTGTCCTGACGCAGCTGCATCCGCTGCTCTGAGGTTCTTGGCCGGGGTACTATACCTCGGTAGCCCCACGGATAAACAGTTTTCTGATTCCTCAATTCTAGCATCACCCTCTCTGTTCATCTCGCTCATGAGATTTCTCCCTTCCACTTTTACTATTCTAACTAATGAAAGAGGCACCGGTGAGCAATATCTGCTATTTGGTTTTTCATGCTCACTTGTGTCCCGTAGGACCCCGAGTACTTGATTCCTGTTCCTTGACTATTCGCACTATCCACATCCGGGAGGCCTTATGGACCCCCTTGAGCCAGAGCTTGATTCATTCTTATTTCTTGGGGCCACAAAGTAGTTTGGGGCTTTACTACTATCCTGTACTTATGCCATGTTACTGCTTTATTAAGATTGTGCGTGGAGCACTTGTACTGTTTTGGATCGTGGAATGTTTTCGCGGTATCGACAAGCCCAGTCACACTTTCGGGTTCCCAGTCGTTTACAGCCATTGACACAAACCTTGGGTCCGTCTCGGAGCCGGCCAACTTCGTTGCGGGTAGCTTAATGGGGTGGCCCCCTGAAATAATTCTGAATCCTGTGATCGCTTTGTCGTGAATGCCTCGTTGGATTTTAAGTTGGTTTTTCCGAGGTTGATCGAGTGTGTGTTGCTATTCGTGCACCCCTGCAGGGTAAATCTTTCTAAAAGCCGTGTCCGCGGTTATGGACGACTTGGACCACAGATTCTCGATCATAGACAAGTCTCACTAAAGTACCGCTTTTAAATTGACTAATACCTGACTAGTAACTAGCGCAACACTCACGGAATGGTTAATAAATTGCCAACGGATGGGGGTTGTTCGTTCGCTTCCACGTTGGTAAGCGAGGAGGAGGATGGATCTGTTAATTATACTATTATAACGGTTGTTCTTAATTCACGGACATCCGTCTATCATTGGTTAGGCGGATGGTTAGCGATTATCTATAGACTTGTTAGTTATTATCTTTTGCTGCAATTGCGTCACCCCAGGTTGTGTCCCCTTTAGTGGCATAAAGACTTGCTGAGTACCCCTAGGGTCTCACACGATAAATTGTTTGATTCAGATGAACATGTGTATTCGCAAGAAGGATACTGGGTGGAGGAGACGGATGATGTTGGCAACGATCACTCGGTGTAGAGATTCCGGGAACGGGGATCCGTGAGATCTATGGGCGGGATGTGTTTATTTATGTGGCATCTAATGCCGATTTGCTTCTTATCCATACTTGGATCTTGTTTTCCGCTTCCGCCTGATACTCTGATGTTTGATGTATGAGGAGCTATCCGAAACTATTATATCTATCTAGGATATTTGGATCTTGACGTATGGCATTGCAATATTTCTATTTCTTTAGATGGAATGGCTCTGAGGACTGTTGTATGTGGCTTGCATACATTCTCACTTGTGTATGTAGTTGATCCCTTCGCCTGCCGATTACGCCGCTCGTTCTTGTCCTGATGTTCTGAAAGTGGTTAGGACGGCCGAAAGGTCTACCATGAGTGGCCCCGGGCCCCACCATACTATTTTAACCACTTTCGCTGATCCAGGCATGTAACTAAGAGCGTAATTCACCGAGGTAGTTACATGTTTTCACAAGATTAAAACATGGCATTTAATGCTTTTGCATGGGCCATGCAACAACCACCACCATCTTGTCTTCCTTGGTTTTTCTTGAATTTTTGAGTGGATCATCTCTTTGAACTTATTCTTTTCCCTCTCAAACCCTTCTCACCTTGGTCTTGTTTCCTTGCCATGTGCATCAAGCTCTCCACCCTCATCCACCCCCCACATGTGCATGCTCCCATACCTGGTCATGTGAGATCATCCCATATCCATCTTTCACCTTATACTTGATCATGCCAAGATCATGCACCATCTAAACCCTAACCCTAATCACCCATGCTATGCCACCCTCACCACCACTTTTTCCTTCCATGCCGAGGCACCTCCTCTCCCTCTCTCTGCTAGCAAGGGCCACCCTAGCCCCCTCTCTAACCCTAGCCGGCGAGCTACCCCCCTCCTATCCAACCCGAGCCACCTCTCTCCCTCCAACCCTAGCTCCTACCCGAGCTCTCTCTCTGCCAAGCTAGTCCCACCACCGAGCCTCTCTCCTTGCCTGTCCTCTCCCCTCGGCCGGCCCACTTGCAGCCCTACACCCCGGCCTGGCACGTCGAGCATGTGCTCGAGGTGGCCAAAAAGGTGGCAGAAGCCACTTTTCCTCCACCGCGCTCCCCACGGCATCTTTCCTCGCCCCCTCCTTCTTATCTACCTCCCCACGCCTCTGCCGTGCCGAAAACCAACCCTGGCCTCTGCGCCTCCCTTTCTCCCTCACCTGCCGCCCCTTTCCACCCCATCGTCGGCCATCGTCGGCCTCCTCCATCTCCTCGACAAACCACGGCGGCGGGCGGGTGTCAAGGGTGTCGGGGAAGCGGACGTGGTCCACGTCGTCGGCCCTGCGCGCCCCAGCTTGGAGGAGACGGTCTCCGCTCGACGCCGTTCACCGATGCCCACCGCAAACCCTAACCTCGTCGGCGCCTGCATCGTCGTCGCTCCGACGATCCCCGGCCCGATCTGTCACCACCGTTCTCTCCGCGGTGAGCCATTTTTCCTCTCTGACATCCTCTGCCTCGCCGTAACCTTCTAGCCTCACCGGACGTTGCGCCGAGCACACTCGGTGCAGCGGCAGGCGCTGGCGTCTGCCCGTCTCCGTGCCGCATCACGCCTTACCTAGCCCCCCTATACCCTCCTGTCACCATCCGTTCACCTAACGCACTAGTTCCGCTCCGCTGCGTCCGCGCCGCAGGTCGCAGGATCGAGACCCCGCGCCGCGCGTTCGTGTCGAGCACCATCCTCTCGTCAAATATGCAGAGAAGAAGTACAGTACCAGTTGGGTACTTTGTAAATACCCCCCCCCCCACACACACACACCTTTTGCCTCAACCCGCAGTACCCCAGGCCCACCAGACAGCCTCCCGTGGCAGTTTTGCAAAAAGGCTCCCGGGTTTTTCTAATCCTCGACCCGCAGTCCCCCGGATCCGCCACGTGTCGCCCATCGGCTGGCCACGTGCGCAGTGGACCCGCGAGGCCACTGTCCCCACCTGCCAGTCCCCTTGGCTAGCTTAGCTCGCAGTGCAAAAAGACTATGTGCGTGGTTTTTCGCCAGCTCAGTGCGGCCCCGCTTGTCAACGGCTGTGGCTAGCTGCCTCTGAGTATAAAAAGTCTGAGTGTTTTCTGTTTAAAAAAAATGTTTTTCAGAAATGTTTAAATATGAATTTAAATCTGTTTTTAATAACTTTTAATTTGTAAATCCAAATAATACAAATGATATATGTTTTGGAATCAGAAAAATGAGAGGATTTCAAATATGCAATTCAAAATAATGTTTGACCACTTTAAATTTTCGAAATTGTTTAAATCCAATAAAAAGGCCATTTCTTAATTATTTAATAACTTTAAATCTACAACTCCAAATTCGACAAATAATATGTCTAAATCGATCAGCGCGACGAGCCCGTTCTAACTATGCATTCCATGGTATGAATTGAAGAATGCATCATGTCCTTATCAAAAATCAGAACTGTTTATGGGAATAAAACTTGACCAAATAAATAATAAAATGAATTATTCTTGTCCCCACACCTCACCCATGCCATGCTACTTTATTACCATGTAAATTGTGCATCATTCATCATGGCATGCTTGTTTGCTTGTCACATTTCATATGCTTGTGCACTTTGTTTATGTTGGCCCTTGTTTGTTTGGTTCTTTTCGAATAGACGCTGAGCAGGGGAATTATCAAGAATCATAGGAGTTCTACCCAGATCCATCTCTCGCGACAACTGAGCTACCAGGCAAGCACTACCACATGCTTGCATACATATAGTACCTATTGCCTCTATCTTATTCTTGCATCATTGAGTCACGATTGCATTAAATTGAATCCCAAGTACTACATAGCCTTTACTTTTAAACCCCACCGAAGCTTGTTCCTCCATCCCATGAGCCATTACTACAGGAGTTGTTTGAGCCATGCGAGTCGTAGAACAACATGTGTAGGGTATGTGAGTGTCTGACGGATAACGAGGTACCTCAACAACTTAACCTGAGTAGTAATGGGATAACTAATGAAAGAGGCCCCGGTGAGCAATATCTGCTATTTGGTTTTTCATGCTCACTTGTGTCCTGTAGGACCCCGAGTACTTGATTCCTGTTCCTTGACTATTCGCACTATCCACATCCGGGAGGCCTTATGGACCCCCCTGAGCCAAAGCTTGATTCATTTCTATTTCTTGGGGCACAATTAGTTTGGGGCTTTATTACTATCCCGTACTTATGCCATGCTTTACTGTTTATTTATGATTGTGCGTGGAGCACCTGCACTATTTTGGATCGTGACACGTTTTCGCTGTATCGACAAGCCCAGTCACACTTTCGGGTTCCCAGTCGTTTACCGCCATCCACACAAACCCTGGGTCCGTTCCAAAGCCGGCCAACTTCGTTGCGGGTAGCTTATTGGGGTGGCCCCCTGAAATATTTCTAAATCCTGTGATCGCTTTGTCGTGAATGCCTCGTTGGGTTTTGAGTTGGTTTTTCCGAGGTTGATCGAGTGTGTATTGCTATTCGTGCACCCCTGCAGGGTAAATCTTTCTGAAAGCCGTGTCTGCGGTTATGGACGACTTGGAGCACAGTTTCTCGATCATAGACAAGTATAACTAAAGTGCCGCTCTTAATCTGACTAAATACCTAACTAGTAAATAGTGCAATACTCATGTAATGGTTAATAAAACTGCCAACGGATGGGTTGTTCGTCCGCTTTCTCGTTGGTAAGCGAGAAGGAGGATGGATCTGTTAATTATACTATTATAATTGTTGTTACTTATTAACGGACATCCGTCTATCATTGGTTAGGCGGATGGTTAGCAATATCTATAGACTTGTTAGTTATTATCTTTTGCTGCAATTGCGTCACCCCAGGTATATGTCCCCTTTAGAGGCATAAAGACTTGCTGAGTACCCCTAGGGTCTCACACGATAAATTGTTTGATTCAGATGAACAGGTGTACTCGCAAGATGTATACTGGGTGGAGGAGACAGATGATGTTGGCAACGATCACTTGGTGTAGAGATTCCGGGGATGGGGATCCGCGAGATCTATGGGCGGGATGTGTTTATTTATGTGGCATCTAATGCCGATTTTCTTCTTATCCGTACTCGGATCTTGTTTTCCGCTTCCGCCTGATACTCTGATGTTTGATGTATGAGGAGCTATCCTAAACTATTATCTCTATCTAGGATATTTGGATCTTGCCGTATGGCGTTGTAATATTTCTATTTCTTTTAGATGGAATGGCTCTGTGAACATTTGTATGGTGGCTTGCATACATACTCACTTGTGTATGTAGTGGATCCCTTCGCCTGCCGATTACGCCGCTCGTTCTTGTCCCGATGTTTTGAAAGTGGTTAGGACGGCCGAAAGGTCTACCGTTAGTGGCCCCGAGCCCCACCGTACTATTTGAACCACTTTCGCTCATCCAGGCATGTAACTAAGAGCATATTTCACCGAGGTAGTTACAATTGGTATCAGAGCCATCCCGCCCTTCAGGGTCTCAGCCAAAATGGTCGTTGTCAGTCTTGGAAAAAATTTGTAGCTATGTATACTAGGGAAAAACAAACGTGAGAGTAGGACTGCTTCTATTTTTCTTCTTACCCACCCACCCACCCTTTTTCTGGTAAGGAAGTGTAACGTTTTCAATCCTCTTCTAAAATTCAAACTAGGAATCTCGTGTTCTGGGTTCCGTAGTACCATAGGTTGTGTGTGTGAATTCTTTGTCTATCTGTTGCATCCAAATGTTGTCTCTATCTGCCTTTTGGTTATCAACTGTTGGTACATTCCATACCGACAGACCTTTGTAAACCGACGCGATCTATCTGATTTGTTGTATACCGATGCGATCTGTCTTACTCTTTGTTATCCGACGTTATATTGTTTGGGGTGTTCATTTCCGTAGTTACTAATCTTTAGGTTCATCTTAAGAAGAAGGTGTTGGGATATGTGTTTTACTGATTCATGTGCGGAGTAATGATTTGAGTGCGGGATGGAGTTGCGACCATACCACTACTTTTATCATTCGCTCTTGTATATTGAATTAGTATAGTTACTAATCTTGATTCGTGAAGTGGTTTTGCGCATATAGTGGTATTTTAATGCCGAAATTGCGGAATTTTTTTATTTGTTAGCTTGTGTACCACACTCCTTGTTCAGTCGTGTGCGTTATGCTTAATATCTTCTAGTTGCCATGAACTTTGTTGATATTTTAATATCATCTTAGTGAATTGTATCCTTTAATCTTGGTTAATTCCATTTTGGATTATTATTATTCTCCATTATAGTACTGACTTGTGTTTTATATCAATCACAGGATGGCACCACCACGCCGTTCTGAGGAGGACATACCACCTGAACTGGGGGCTGCTTTGGCAAGTATTGCAAATGCCTTGGGGACAATGCAGCAGAACCAGTAGCGCTTCGAAGAAAGTGTCAGGAGGAATGAGTTTGTTCCGCTACCTCCACCTCCCAAGCGTGGAGACATCAAGAGTTTTCTCAAGTTCAACCCACGCCAATTTGAGGTGTCTGAATAGCCACTTGATGCGGATGACTGGCTGCGTGAAATGTCAAGGTTGCTGATGACTGCGGATGTTCCCGAGCAAGAATGGGTCAAATGTGCCACTCACCTTCTGAAGGGAGATGCAGCTCTGTGGTGGGAAAATTACCTCGAGGCAGACCACTCTGGTTTTCAGCCTACTTGGGAACAGTTCACTAGGGCTTTCAAAGAGCAATATCTGTCAGAAATTGTCATGGAAAGGATGAAGGAAGTGTTTCTCAACCTCAAGCAGGGCAATGACAATGTCAATACCTATATCAGAAACTTCATGAACCTTTCTCGGTATGGTGGCGATGAGATCTCTGATGACAAGAAGAAGCAAAAGAGGTTCATGCAAGGACTCAATGCATCCATCAAATATGCAATCACTCATGCAAGGCCGGGGTATTTTCTAGAACTCCAACATACAGCTCTGCAGGAAGAAGCAAGTAGGCAAGTGTTTGAGGAGTCCAAGAAACACAGCCACGGTGTAGCAAGCTCTTCAGCTATGAAAGCTCCTTCTAAGCGCCGCGTGTGGGTTCCTAACACTCCACCGTCGCTCCCGGCTCCACCAAGACCGTCAAGCTAGGTGGCAAGGCCACCAAACTCCTTCATCGCGGCTCCTAGGGGCTACAACCACAACTACCCTGGAGCGCCTGGCGGAGTCCCTGGCTACGCTGCTCCACGTCCACCTGGTGCTTGCTACACTTGTGGAAACACTGGGCATCAGCACTGGAATTGTCCAATGAACAACAAAGCTCTTCCTCCACCACCTCCAAGACATGCGACAAGTTCTTCTATGGTTCGTGCACCTCCACCTCGGGCTCTCAACATCAACACCAAGCCCGGGTCTACGGTTGCTCGTGCCAACTGTGTCAACGTCGCTCAAGCAGAGCATGCACCTGGAGTTGTGATGGGTATGCTTCCTGTTAACTCAGTCCCTGCATGAATTTTGTTTGATTCTGGTGCTTCGCATTCTTTTGTTTCTCACAAGTTTGCGCATGAGCATGATCTGGCTATGGTTCCCTTATTACATCGTCTTGTGGTACAATCTCCTGGGTCAAACATGAGGGCTGCTCATATCAGCCATGGCAATCAAATTGAGATTGGTGGCTCTTCGTTCCTGGCATCCTTAAATATTCTGGGCAACTCTGACATTGATGTTATCTTGGGCATGGATTGGTTAACAGCAAATGCAGCTGTGATTGATTGTGCTGAACGCTCGGTTTCTCTAAAAATTCCTGAAGGCCAAATAGTCTATTCTCCAAGTCTGACTCCTACAATTCAGCTTTTCTCTTTGGCGGCTCTGAATGATGATGCTATGGAAGCTATTCAGAGTGTTCCGGTGGTCTGTGAGTTCCCAGATGTTTTTCCTGAAGAGTTGCCGGGTATGCCTCCGGATCGTGAGGTCGAGTTTGTGATTGAGCTTGAACCTGGTACCGCTCCTATCTCCAAGCGACCTTATAAAATGGGTCCTGCTGAGTTGGCTGAACTCAAACGTCAGCTTGATGAACAAGAGAAGTTGGGTTTCATTCAGCACAGTACTTCTTTTTGGGGTAGCCCAACCATCTTTGTGAAGAAGCGAGACAAGACTGATAGACTTTATGTTGACTATCGGGCTCTCAATGCTAAAACCATCAAGAATAAATATCCCCTTCCGCGGATTAATGATCTCCTCGATCAGCTAGCTGGAGCTGTGGTATTCTCTAAGCTTGATTTGAGAAGTGGATATCATCAAATCAAGATCCGCAAGGAAGATGTTCCCAAAACAGCTTTCACCACCCGCTATGGCCTGTATGAGTACACGGTCATGTCTTTCGGTCTCACCAACGCACCTGCCACCTTATCGAGGCTTATGAACTCGGTTTTCATGGAGTATCTTGATAAGTTCGTTGTGGTCTATCTAGATGACATTCTAGTATATTCTAAGTCAAAGGAAGAACATGAAGAACACCTTTGGTGTGTCCTAAACAAGTTTCTTGAGAACCGCCTGTATGCAAAGTTCTCCAAGTGTGAGTTCTGGCTGCCTCAAGTCACCTACCTTGGTCACGTGATCTCTGCCAAGGGCATTGCCGTCAACCTAGAAACTGTTAAGACAATTGTTGACTGGCTTCCACCCAAAAATGTCAAAGAAGTCCGGAGTTTCCTTGGTTTGGCTAGTTACTGCCGTCGCTTCGTTCAGAACTTCTCGAAGATTGCGAAGCCTCTTACCGATCTCCTCAAGAAAGGCAAGAAATACCTTTGGTCTCCTGCATGTCAAGCAAGCTTTGAAACACTCAAAGAGAAGCTCACTTCCACACCAGTCTTGATTCCTCCAGATACATCAAAGCCTTTCCAGATATTCTGTGACGCCTCCTTGCAAGGATTGGGTGCGGTCCTATGCAAGAAAAACAAGTTGTTGCTTATGCCTCTCGATAGTTGAAGACGCATGAGATCAACTATCCTACACATGACCTCGAACTCGCAGCAGTTGTCTTTGCTTTGAAAGTATGGAGGCATTACTTACTTAGCAACCATTGTGAGATCTTTTCTAATCACAAGAGTCTGAAGTATATCTTCACACAGCCAGATCTCAACCATCATCAGAGAAGGTGGATTGAAGCAATTAATGATTTCGATTTGACCATCAACTACACTCCGGGCAAAGCTAATGTCATGGCCGATGCTCTCAGCCGAAAAGCTTATGTCAACAACCTCATGGTGGAAGAACAACAGCCTCTCTTGTGTGAAGAATTCCGCAAGATCAACCTTGAAATTGTGGATCAAGGTTATCTTCTGAACCTTCTGGCAACCCCTCTCTTGGAGGAAAAAGTTTGCTCCATTCAACTTGGTGATCCTTACACTAAAAAGATCATCTCCAACATTCAGCTTCCGAAGTATGAGTCCTTCCACGTCGACGACCAAGGCGCTCTTTTCTTTGAATACCGGATGTTTGTTCCGAACTACCCGGGTTTAAGAGAGAAAGTTCTCAAGGAGGCGCATGATTTTGTTCTTTCTATCCACCCAAGCAGCACTAAGATGTACATGGACTTGAAAACACAATATTGGTGGCCTGGGTTGAAACGATATTGTGCCAAGTATGTCTCGGAGTGTGATGTCTGCCGCAGAGTTAAAGCTGTCCATCGGAAACCTTCCGGTCTTCTACAACCATTGAAGCCTCCGGAATGGAAATGGGAGAAAGTAGAGATGGACTTCATAACTGGTTTTCCAAGGTCGCAGAAGGGCAACAATGCAATCTTTGTTGTCATCGACAGGCTTTCTAAAGTGGCTCACTTCTTTCCCGTCAAGAAACAATTTCTGCAATTCAGTTGGTTGAGCTCTATATCAACAGAATTGTCTCTCTGTATGGGGTTCCTCTTGAGATCAGCTCAGACCGTGGAAGCATCTTCACTTCCAAGTTCTGGGGAAGTTTCCAAAATGCTTTGGGAACAAAATTGAACTTCAGCACAGCTTACCACCCTCAGTCACAAGGACAAGTTGAAAGGATCAATCAGATTCTGGAAGATATGCTCCGTGCTTGCGTTATCTCTTTCGGCATGAAGTGGGAAGAATGCCTTCCTTATGCTAAATTCTCTTACAACAAAAACTTCCAAAAGAGTCTAAAGATGGCACCACTTGAGGTTCTCTATGGTCGCAAATGCAGAACTCCGATTGGTTGGTCGGGCGTAGGTGAAAGAACATTGTTTGGCCCCGACATTGTAACTCAAGCGGAGGAGAAGGTTCACATCATTCTTGAAAACCTGGAGGTTGCTCAAAGTCGCCAGAAGAGCAACTATGATAGAAAGCACACGGGCATGGAGTATGTCCCTGGTGATCTCGTTTACCTTCGTGTCACTCCCATGAGAGGCACGCACCGCTTTGGTATCAAAGGAAAGCTGGCTCCTAGATACATCGGTCCTTTCAAAGTTCATGGAAGAAGAGGAGAAGTCGCTTATGCTCTTGAGCTCCCTGAAAAACTCAAGGTCCATGATGTTTTCCATATCTCTCAACTCAAGAAGTGCTTCAAGGATCCCGACTGGACCGTGGACCATGAACTCATCAATCTTCAAGAAGATCTGTCTTATCAAGAACACCCCATAAAAATTCTAGAAGTCGCAGAAAGAAGGACTTGCAACAAGTCCATCAAGTTCTGCAAGGTGCAGTGGTCGCACCATTCCGTTGATGAAGCCACTTGGGAACGCGAGGAAGAGCTCCGTGTCAAGTATCGTACCCTCTTCGTGTCTTCTTCTTCTTCTTCCTAGAATCTCGGGCCGAGATTCCTGTTTAGTGGGGGAGAGTTGTAGCATCCCATCTGTCTAACATATGTAATGCTACATGGTCTAGTAATATAATAGCTACTTCCTACATATAATTGTTGCATCATAATTATATCATGCCCATGTTATCATGCCACCTTGCATTTGAGAATCATATAAAACCCTTTTCATTTGGTTCTTCTCTCATATGCATTAGTAATTGTATTTGGCTCTTGATATATTGTATTTAGTTCTTGATAAATGCTTGATGCCCAAGTTGACTTGGGGGCATATCTTTTATTCCACTCCACCACCTTTTCCTTGTCACCACCTTATAATTCCACCTTCCTAATTATCCATGAGCTTTTACACTTTTCCTTTGGCATTTAAATCTAGCTCATGTGGGTTGGGATGGATCCACTTCTATTTTCCACATGCCTCACACTAGCATCATGTTGTTTTCACATTATTGATATGTGGAGCCACCTTTGCATGCCTTGTGAGTGGTACCCCTTTTTCTAGCTTCCATATGGATTGGTTTGAATGTATGATCATGTTGGGATATTTTAGAGGCTATTATTTATCTAGTGGAACATACACACTAGCAGGGCCAAATTATATTTAAATATGATCATCATCGATCTACTCCCCATGGAACCTCCTTTTATTTTTCTTTTGCTTGGCCTTTACTCCACATTTTGGGAATGCATGTGAATAATGCCATGATACCTTACTATTGTTTTCACAAGATTAAAACATGGCATTTAATGCTTTTGCATGGGCCATGCAACAACCACCACCATCTTGTCTTCCTTGGTTTTTCTTGAATTTTTGAGTGGATCATCTCTTTGAACTTCTTCTTTTCCCTCTCAAACCCTTCTCACCTTGATCTTCTTTCCTTGCCATGTGCATCAAGCTCTCCACCCTCATCCACCCCCCACATGTGCATGCTCCCATACCTGGTCATGTGAGATCATCCCATATCCATCTTTCCCCTTATACTTGATCATGCCATGATCATGCACCATCTAAACCCTAACCCTAATCACCCATGCCATGCCACCCTCACCACCACTCTTTCCCTCCATGCCGAGGCACCTCCTCTCCCTCTCTCTGCTAGCAAGGGCCACCCTAGCCCCCTCTCTAACCCTAGCCGGTGAGCTACCCCCCTCCTATCCAACCCGAGCCACCTCTCTCCCTCCAACCCTAGCTCCTACCCGAGCTCTCTCTCTCTCTCTCTGCCAAGCCAGTACCACCACCGAGCCTCTCTCCCTGCCTGTCCTCTCCCCTCGGCCGGCCCACCTGCAGCCCCACACCCCGGCCTGGCACGTCGAGCACATGCTCGAGGTGGACAAAAAGGTGGCCGAAGCCACTTTTCCTCCGTCGCGCTCCCCACGGCATCTTTCCTCGCCCCCTCCTTCTTATCTACCTCCCCACGCCTCTGCCGTGCCAAAAACCACCCCTGGCCTCTGCGCCTCCTCTTCTCCCTCACCTGCCACCCCTTTCCACCCCATCATTGGCCATCGTCGGCCTCCTCCATCTCCTCGACAAACCACGGCGGCGGGCGGGTGTCAAGGGTGTCGGGGAAGTGGACGTCGTCCACGTCGTCGGCCCTGCGCGCCCCAGCGAGGAGGAGACGGTCTCCGCTCGACGCCGTTCGCCGATGCCCACCGCAAACCCTAACCTCGCCGGTGCCTGCGTCGCCGTCGCTCCGACGATCCCTGGCCCGATCCGTCACCACCGTTCTCTCCGCGGTGAGCCCTTTTCCCCTCTGACATCCTCTGCCTCGCCATAACCTTTCTGGCCTCGCCGGACGTTGCACCGAGCACACTCGGTGCAGCGGTAGGCGCTGGCGTCTGCCCGTCTCCGCGCCGCATCACGCCTTACCTAGCCCCCCTATACCCTCCTATCACCATTTGTTCACCTAACGCACTGGTTCTGCTCCGCTGCGTCCACGCCGCAGGACGCGGGATCGAGCCCCCCGCGTCGCGCGTTCGTGTCGAGCACCATCCTCTCGTCAGATATGCAGAGAAGAAGTACAATACCAGTTGGGTACGTTGCAAATACCCCCCCGACACACACACCTTTTGCTTCAACCCGCAGTACCCCAGGCCCACCAGACAACCTCCCGTGGTAGTTTTGCAAAAAGGCTCTCGGGTTTTTGTAATCCTGGACCCACAGTCCCCCGGATCCGCCACGTGTCGCCCACCGGCTAGCCGCGCGCGCAGTGGACCCGCGAGGCCACTGTCCCCACCTGCCAGTCCCCTTGGCTAGCTTAGCTCGCGGTGCAAAACGGCTCTGCGCGTGGATTTTCGCCAGGTCAGCGCGGCCCCGCTTGTCAGCGGCTGTGGCTAGCTGCCTCTGAGAATAAAAAGTCTGGGTGTTTCCTGTTTAAATAAAATGTTTTTCAGAAATGTTTAAATATGAATTTAAATCTGTTTTTAATAACTTTTAATTTGTAAATCTAAATAATACAAATGATATATGTTTTGGAATCAGAAAAATGAGAGGATTTCAAATATGCAATTCAAAATAATGTTTGACCACTTTAAATTTTCGAAATTGTTTAAATCCAATAAAAAGGCCATTTCTTAATTATTTAATGAATTAAATCTACAACTCCAAATTCGACAAATAATATGGCTAAATCGATCAGCGCGACGAGCCCGTTCTAACTATGCATTCCATGTTATGAATTGAAGCATGCATCATGTCCTTATCAAAAATCAGAACTGTTTATGGGAATAAAACTTGACCAAATGAATAATAAAATGAATTATTCTTGTCCCCACACCTCACCCATGCCATGCTACTTTATTACCATGTAAATTGTGCATCATTCATCATGGCATGCTTGTTTGCTTGTCACATTTCATATGCTTGTGCACTTTGTTTATGTTGGCCCTTGTTTGTTTGGTTCTTTTCGAATAGACGCCGAGCAGGGGAATTATCAAGAATCACAGGAGTTCTACCCAGATCCATCTCTCGCGACAACTGAGCTACCAGGCAAGCACTACCACATGCTTGCATACATATAGTACCTATTGCCTCTATCTTATTCTTGCATCATTGAGTCACGATTGCATTAAATTGAATCCCAAGTACTACATAGCCTTTACTTTTAAACCCCACCGAAGCTTGTTCCTCCATCCCATGAGCCATTACTATAGGAGTTGTTTGAGCCATGCGAGTCGTAGAACAGCATGTATAGGGTATGTGAGTGTCTGATGGATAACGAGGTACCTCAACAACTTAACCTGAGTAGTAATGGGATAACTAATGAAAGAGGCACCGGTGAGCAATATCTGCTATTTGGTTTTTCATGCTCACTTGTGTCCTGTAGGACCCCGAGTACTTGATTCCTGTTCCTTGACTATTCGCACTATCCACATCCGGGAGGCCTTATGGACCCCCCCTGAGCCAGAGCTTGATTCATTTCTATTTCTTGGGGCCACAATTAGTTTGGGGCTTTATTATTATCCTGTCCTTATGCCATGCTTTACTGTTTATTTATGATTGTGCGTGGAGCACCTGTACTGTTTTGGATCGTGACACGTTTTCGCTGTATCGACAAGCCCAGCCACACTTTCGGGTTCCCAGTCGTTTACCGGCGTCCACACAAACCCTGGGTCCGTTCCGAAGCCGGCCAACTTCGTTGCGGGTAGCTTATTGGGGTGGCCCCCTAAAATATTTCTAATTCCTGTGATCGCTTTGTCGTGAATGCCTCGTTGGGTTTTGAGTTGGTTTTTCCAAGGTTGATCGAGTGTGTATTGCTATTCGTGCACCCCTGCAGGGTAAATCTTTCTGAAAGCCGTGTCCGCGGTTATGGATGACTTGGAGCACAGTTTCTAGATCATAGACAAGTATAACTAAAGTGCCGCTCTTAATCTGACTAAATACCTGACTAGTAAATAGTGCAATACTCATGTAATGGTTAATAAAACTGCCAACGGATGGGTTGTTCATCCGCTTTCTCGTTGGTAAGCGAGAAGGAGGATGGATCTGTTAAGTATACTGTTATAACTGTTGTTACTTATTAACGGACATCCGTCTATCATTGGTTAGGCGGATGGTTAGCGAGTATCTATAGACTTGTTAGTTATTATCTTTTGCTGCAATTGCGTCATCCCAGGTATATGTCCCCTTTAGAGGCATAAAGACTTGCTAAGTACCCCTAGGGTCTCACACGATAAATTGTTTGATTCAGACGAACAGGTGTACTCGCAAGATTGATACTGGGTGGAGGAGACAGATGATGTTGGCAACGATCACTCGGTGTAGAGATTCTGGGGATGGGGATCCGCGAGATCTATGGGCGGGATGTGTTTATTTATGTGGCATCTAATGCCGATTTGCTTCTTATCCGTACTCGGATCTTGTTTTCCGCTTCCGCCTGATACTCTGATGTTTGATGTATGAGGAGCTATCCTAAACTATTATCTCTATCTAGGATATTTGGATCTTGCCGTATGGCATTGCAATATTTCTATTTCTTTTAGATGGAATTGCTCTGTGAACAGTTGTATGGTGGCTTGCATACATACTTACTTGTGTATGTAGTTGATCCCTTCGCCTGCCGACTACACCGCTCGTTCTTGTCCCGATGTTCTGAAAGTGGTTAGGACGGCCGACGGGTCTACCTATGGGTGGCTCCTGGACCCCCACCATACTATTTTAACCACTTTCGCTCATCCAGGCATGCAACTAAGAGCGTAGTTTACCGAGGTATTTACATTCCTTATCCTTTCCTTCCTTCTTTCTTAAAGAAAAATCTCCGCCAATTCTCACGTCGAGAGATGCAACCGCCGCGCGCTGCTGCACGCGTTGCCGCTTGCCGCCGACTTGTCCAACAGCCGCTGTGCCCCCCTCGAGTTACTGCACAAGCTTGTCGCCACTCGACCTCTAGCCATGGTTGCACAGCTTCGCACCATTGCCTCCCACCCTAGTCCAACCCTCCTGTTGCCAGCTCCTCGTGCTCGAGCGGTGGATCCCCCACCGCCGCTCGATGGAGGTTATGTGAGGCCTATCATATCCCTTCCTCTATGGTGCACCGCCGGTGCTCCCCTCCTCCATGGCCTAGCGAGGACAAGTACCGTCACTGCCACATCTGTGTTGCTAGTTGCTACCAGTGGCTTCCGGTTTTGCATCATAGGGGAAAATATTGTGCTATGATTGGCGACTATGGGTGCACCGAGCCACGGTCGACGTTGCTATAGATGAAATTTTTGTGCTACATTTAGTTTTTGATTTTGCGTCCTACAAATAATGTGTTTGCTACATACATTCTAAGGTTTTGCTGTGGATTTGCATGTGCTATAACCGTTCTGTGATTTTGCTATATTAGTATTTTTTTTCTAAATTGTTCCTGGCAAAGACATTTTTGCTATGTTAGTATAATTTTCTCTAAAGATTCTCTACAATAGTACAATGTTTTTGCTCTATACCTTTTTTGAATTTGCATCATTAGAATTATTATTTTGCTATCCGATCTCCGGCGAGGTCTTCGTCAATGTCTCCGGTGAACTTTTTTGCTACATCTGTCATGTGATTTTGCTACATTAGCGTATCTATTTTGCTACAAGGACTTCTACATACGGCATGAAGCATTACTATGAGCGGTGGGGGCGCGCACGTCTCTGCTACCTACTACAAGCGGCGCTGCTACCACTAGTGGAGAATGGGCCTTTAGTCCCGGCCTGGAAGGGGCTTTAGTCCCGGTTCTAGAACCAGGACTAGAGAGGCGGGACTAAAGGCCCACCCACTGGTCTCGGCCCGGTTACCAGCCGGGACCAAGGGGCGTCCACGTGGCCGCCTCTGCGCGCGCGGGGTGCCCCCAGATGACCCACAAGTATAGGGGGTGTATCGCAGTATTTTCGATAAGTAAGAGTGTCGAACCCAACGAGGAGCAGAAGGTGCTGGCTAGTGGTATGGATCAGGAATTCTCTGGAAATACTTAGCAAACAGATTTTTAGGGTTTTTGGATATAGCGAGTAAACAAAGTACGGGTAAATAAAAGACAGTAGGAATAAATGCAGCAAGTGGCCCAATCCTTTATGCAGCAAAGGACAAGCCGGGTGTATTACTTAAGATGACCAAACGTTCTCGAGGACACATGGGAAGACTGTCAAGTGCTTTCGCTTCATACAGTTGATTAATCTTCTTTAGCTTGCTAAGTGTTGTGTGGGTGAGCCTGTGCTAATGTACTGACCTTCCCAGGACTAATACATACTTGTGATTATACCCCTTGCAAACATCCATAAGTACAAGAAAGTAATTAAGGTAGAAACCTAACCACAACTTTAAACTCTAAGACCCTTACGTCCCTTGTGCAATGCTTTCCTAACGGGAGTTCAGGTTTCTGTCACTCCGGCAACCCCTACGATTAGTAGCCAAATACACAATGCATTCCCCTAGGCCCATATAGGTAAAGTGTCATGTAGTCGACGTTCACATGACACCACTAGAAGAAGTACACCACAACTTAAATATCAAACTATTGAATCTTTCTCAACACAACTCCACTACTAACAACATGACTTCTCACATGTCCTCAAGAAAAAAACGAACTACTCACAAGACATCATATGGATCATGATCAGAGATGGAATAATGATGTATAACAATCTGAACATAAACAATAATTCAATGGTTCACTCAATAGCATCAACTACAAAGAGTAATCAACACCAGGAACGTTTCCCCTATGAACTATGCAAGATTCAACACAATTGTTACAGCAATATGGAGATGGTGATGAGGGTGCTGATGGTGATGATGACGATGATGAAGTCCAGCTTGGTGGTGGTGTTGATGGCAACGATCTCCCCTCTCCGGGAAGGAATTCCCCTGGCAGAAATCTGTCTGCCGGAGAGATCTTTCTCTCTCAGTGTTTTCCGCCCCGCAGAGGCGGCGGAATCTTTCTGTGGTTGCTCCCTGAGTCTTAGGGTTCTGGGAGGATAATATACGCCAGAGGGGAGTGCCAGGGGTGGACCAGGGCGGCCACACCACCTGGTGGCGCGACCTAGGGTGGCCCGCGCTAGGGGGTGGTGTGGGCCCCCTGTGGCCCATCTCCAGCCCCCCTTCTGGCTTCCTTCGTCTTCTGGAAAAATAGGATTTTCCGTATATTTTCCCAGATTTTCTGATCTTCGCGAATTTTGCCTCCAAACAGCACCTTTTCCATCAGAATCCTGACTGTAGCGGTCCATGCTCCAAAAGTCATCAACCATGCAAAAACAAATGAAATAACATAAGTATCACCTCTCAATACGAAATATATCAATGAATAACAGTGAATTATGACAAAGAATAGTGATGCAAAATGGACGTATCAACTCCCCCCAAGCTTAGACTTCCCTTGTCCCCAAGCGAAACTGAGCTCAATAAACATGGCCTCAGGTTTATGGAGTGAAGAGTCGATAAAAGAATACGGACAAGAAGCATCACATTCATCAAATACATAGATCATAATAGAAGACAACTCACTATTATATAACTCAACTTGCAATAAGTAAAGGAAACACAATAAAGATACATAAAGTAAATCATAATTGGTAATGGCAAACTTAGCTCTTGGTTGAAGAATAGTTGATAATTTGCTAGAGTTCACAAATAGATGGTTTTTCAATGATAGCTTTCAAAGTAGTAAACATCAAGATAAGAGCAAAGTGCAAAACAAGGAACATAAGAAACATGATTGAATAAATCATCATATGAATTAATGAAACACAACAACTCAAAATACTTGCTGAGGTAGAAGGGAGTAGGTTTACTGACTCAACTACAAAGTAAAAGAAATGCCCTTCAAAGAGGGAAGCAGGGATTGCAAGTTTCATAAAGAGCTCCCAAAAATTATGATACTAGCTTTCAGCTCTCATTGCCCCTATCATAGGCATCTTTAGGTGATTAAGGTTAAAGTGATCAAACATGAGGATATGCATTGACAAGTTGTAAATTTAGAATCTCATGTCCCTTGAATACGAGGGCCGCTCCTCATGCTACTCAAGTTTATTCACCGGTAAGTTCTTGTCATCGTAAGCATATGTGTATCATAGAGAACCGCCAACGGGGTACCCCTTGCCCGATGATACGGAAGAATCCCCATATTAAAATGACAAGGCAAGCATACAACAAGTATCTCAGCAATCTTCTTATTTACCATGGGAATATGGTCCTTTTTTCTCTCTTTCCTCTTTTCATAATATCTCTTTTTTTCTTTTCTCTTTTTCTCAATCTCTATCTCTTTTTTATAAGAAGAATGCTTCATAGATACTCGTTATGGTTACGCTGCAGGTTTCCACCACGTCAGCATGGATTAGACCAGGGGCCCAGGCGTTTCTCTAACACATATGCATAACTCCATGGACTTACAAGCTCCCCTTTCATTTCACACCGACGACATCCATAGACAAAAGAACATGATATCAACTTGCTACAAGGTACCAGTGCAATGTTGAAAGCGTTCCCCATGACAGCATGGTTCTGCTAATTCACAACTTACAAAGCGCAAGCACATACGCAACATAGGTGAGCACAATGGTTCAAGTTTATTAAGTGCAAGAAAGTAAAGTGTGCCATCAAGTTCGTGAGAGCTTTAATCACTACTTTTCACATAACAAGTTTAATTTGGGAGGTAGATAAAACAAGAATTTACTTGGAATAGCAATAATGCTAATAGGTAGGTATGGTGGACACAAATGGCAGAGGTTTTGGTTTTAAGGAGTGGATGCACGAGAATAATTCCCTCTCAGTACAGGTTTTTGGCTAGCAAGGCTTGGTAGTAAGTATAAGAGTTGAAGGAAACAACCAGACATACAAGTGATAAAAACAAACATGCAATCTTCCTTGGAAGCACAAAAGATCTTAACTAGAGAATACTAAACTTATGAGCAAATCAAGAAAGAAAGATGATGAAATTATAATTCTTTAGAGTAATTTTATCTTTTCATTCAACTCTCAAAAATAGTGTTGCTACTGACCGAGCCAGGTTTGCCAAAACCAACTAAATTAACTCAATGATCCCAAAGTGATACCAATACTAACAACAAGATCAATCATACAACCACGAATTGAAAACTAGTATAAGCTATGAAAAAGAGTGAATGATAGAACTTCTCATTAATATTCCATAACGGCAACTCACACCAAGGGATACATATCTAACGAGAGAGGGGACACTTCCATAATGCAAACCATCCTACATAATAACTCCTCTATTCATGATATGACTCTACTAATAAGGTAAAAAGATAGAAGATAGTGATGAGATACCGCGGCACTCCCCCAAGCTTGGAACAAACCAAGGGGATGCCAAACCCGATGATGAATCACTCCTTCAGTGGTGGTGGTAATATTTTCTTAGTTGATGTGAGGAAATCTTCCAGCATCTTGTGAAGCCTATTATTCTCCCATTGAAGCATGTCCACCTTCCTCCTCAAGTCTCGGTACTTATCGCAGAACTCCTTAGTGACTCGTAGGGCTTCCGTTGATGCAGGGCAAGAGACTAAAGGTACCAGCCCCTGCTTGGGGTCTTGGAGATCTTCCTCCATAGGCTCCTTCCCTTTATCCTTGGCGGACACCATTGTGCTTCTAAACTTTCAAAGAGAGTTCCTGGCAGAAACAGATCAAAACAAAAACTCGACGAAAACACGATATACGAATCTCGAGGGCTCCGGGGGGTTATATATTACGAAGTTTCATATGAAAAGGAAGGTACTGGAAGAAAACGAGTCAGAGGCGGAGTCCGGGGTTGACTCACCACCTGGTGGCGCGGCCAGGGGAGGTACCGCACCACAGGGTGGTGTGGGCCACCCTGGCTCCGTTTCCGTCCCTTTTCCGCTTCATAGATTTCCTTATTGACTGAAAACTACAAAAATATAGTTGGATTGTATTTTCTCGGAACTTTTCTTACCAGAACTATTACCTAGTTGGAAACGGACTCTGCAGGTCTCTGAATTTGGTATCTAGTAGATTCTTCTAGAGTCACCACTTGAATAATCAATATCTTCATCTTCATACACTTATTACTTGAGTCATAAAACCTTTCTCTTCCTTATTACACCATTATCTCCACTTCCTGGAAATTTCTTTCACACAATTCTCATTAGCAACATTAGTATAAGTGAAGTGATAAAACCTTTTGAGTCCAACTTCAACTGAAAACCATCAAAACAAAAGCTACTGTAGAAACTCTTTCCTAAAACCCAAAAAGAATTCGAAAAGGAAATCGAATAAACAAGCAAATGCAAGAGTGGCAAAATCTGTCAAAACAGACCAGCAGGTAAAGATCATTTTTTTCGAAAAATCTTCTGTTGCTCAAATCAAAAAGTGCAAAACTAACGAAAGTTAAATACCAACCTGGGACAGAAGCAAAAAAATTACAGCTCAATCCGACATACAGGGATCTCTCACGAATTTTTACGGTGAAGCAAAAAAATCTGTTTCGGGACAGCAACTTCCCCAAATCTTACTTCTCTCTCATTAGAGGTTGATCTTGACACAAAAACCAAAGAAAACGGATAAGGAGCGGTTATTACCGAAGTAACAACTTCCAAGACTCAAAGAAACAAAAACAAACTGAAAGCAAAAACAAATTGGGTTGTCTCCCATAAAGCTCTTTCTTTATAACCATTAAGATGGGCAAAATAATTTTGAAGATGCTCTCATAGGAATATGAATTGAAGTGAAAGGGAGCATTAAGAAGCAAAAATACACACATTTAAGTCTAACCCACTTCCTATGCAAGGGAATTTTGTAAACAAACAAGTTGCTGAAACCAGAGGCTACTTGCATAAGAAGGCAAAAGAAGTGCAACATAAAAACTTTCAGCCTATAACGAGGAAACTTGATTTTATTGAGATGCATAAGAACACTTTTCCCTCTCTCATAGTAACTTTCAGTATCATGCATAAACTTGACAATATAGCTATCACAAGGACCATCGTAACAATGATCACTTATTCTAACAGAAAACACAGGAATACTAACCCTCAAAACACTACTTTGTGAAACAATATTAGAGGTATCCTTACAAAGGATAGGGTGTCCCTCTTTTTCATATTTAGTAACAAAGTCATTCACATTTGCTATCATAGGTTCATCAACCATTTGTTTATCAGGTTCAACAGCTTTATCATTAACCATACTAGCTATCATAGAATGTTCCTTTATCTTAACTGGGAAATGGATTTTCTCAATGTAAGGTTCAGGTAAGACATGATTAGCAGTATAAACTTCAGTATTTCTTGCAGGAACACTCTTAGCAATATCTTTATAAGGTTCATGATACTTATTCCACTTCTTTTTAGGCACTTCAATGTAGGAAGCAAAAGCCTTTAAATAAGAAGCAATAGCTTGAGAGTCTAGACCATAAGCATTTTTAATATTTTGAAAATCATCAGTTCCCATAAAAGATTCAATGCATTCATAATCATAATTTATACCTAACTTTCTACCTTTGTCATTCTCCCATGCTTCAGCATTATCTTGAATACGGTCCAGAAGATCCCATTTAGCTTCTTCTCCCATGCGAGTGAATGATCCAGCACAAGAAGCATCAAATAAATCCTTATCATGTAGAGGGAGCCTTGCATAAAAGTTATTGATAATAATATTGTTGGGGAGCTCATGAATGGGACATTTGAGCATTAGTAACTTCAATCTCCCCCAAGCTTGAGCTGTACTCTCTCCATCAAGACGCCAAAAGTTGTATATTTGATTCCGATCTTTATGAATCTCAGTAGGAGGATAAAACTTTGAATAAAAGAGAGGCACTATTTCCTCCCATTCAACAGCTTGACCATTCTTCAGCAGCTTATACCATTCCTCAGCTCTTCCTTTTAGTGATAATGAGAATAACTTCTTCTTAACTTGATCTGTAGTAAAACCTGCACACTTGAACAACCCGCATAATTCGTGTATAAAGAGTAAATGATCACCAGGATGGACAGTTCCATCCCCAACATAGTAGTTATCCATAACACGATCAATAATTCTTGTAGGTATTTTAAAAACATCATTCTCAGCAGGTGGTGGCTTATCTACTACCTTAGCAGTGGTAGTAGCATTACCAAATAAGAAACTCAGCAAATTATCCATAACGAAAATAAAGCAACTAAGAAAAGTAAACAATACTCATAGTAGAAGTTTCCTTTACCAGTTCCACTCTCCAATAGCGCTTCACTCCCCGGCAACGGCACCAGAAAATAGTCTTGATGCGCCACAAGTATAGGCGGTGTATCGCAGTATTTTCGATAAGTAAGAGTGTCGAACCCAACGAGGAGCAGAAGGTGCTGGCTAGTGGTGTGGATCAGGAATTCTCTGCAAATACTTAGCAAACGGATTTTTAGGGGTTTTTGATATAGCGAGTAAACAAAGTATGGGTAAATAAAAGACAGTAGGAATAAATGCAGCAAGTGGCCCAATCCTTTATGCAGCAAAGGACAAGCCGGGTGTATTACTTAAGATGACCAAACGTTCTCGAGGACACATGGGAAGACTGTCAAGTGCTTTCGCTTCATACAATTGATTAATCTTCTTTAGCTTGCTAAGTGTTGTGTGGGTGAACCTATGCTTATGTACCGACCTTCCTAGGACTAATACATACTTGTGATTATACCCCTTGCAAACATCCGTAAGTACAAGAAAGTAATTAAGGTGGAAACCTAACCATAGCTTTAAACTCTAAGACCCTTACGTCCCTTGTGCAATGGTTTCCTAATGGGGGTTCAGGTTTCTGTCACTCCGGCAACCCCTACAATTAGTAGTCAAATACACAATGCATTCCCCTAGGCCCATATAGGTGAAGTGTCATGTAGTCGATGTTCACATGACACCACTAGAAGAAGTACACCACAACTTAAATATCAAACTATTGAATCTTTCTCAACACAACTCCACTACTAACAACATGACTTCTCCCATGTCCTCAAGAACAAAACGAACTACTCACAAGACATCATATGGATCATGATCGGAGATGGAATAATGATGTATAACAATCTGAACATAAACAATAATTCAATGGTTCACTCGATAGCATCAACTACAAAGAGTAATCAATATGGAGATGGTAATGAGGATGCTGATGGTGATGATGACGATGATGATCCCGATGAAGTCCAGCTTGATGGTGGTGTTGATGGCGATGATCTCCCCTCTTCGGGAAGGAATTCCCTCGGCAGAAATCTGTCTGCCGGAGAGATCTTTCTCTCTCAGTGTTTTCCACCCTATAGAGGCGGCAGAATCTTTCTATGGTCGCTCCCTGAGTCTTAGGGTTTTGGGAGGATAATATACGCCAGAGGGGAGTGCCAGGGGTGGACTAGGGCGGCCACACCACCTGGTGGCGCGGCCTAGGGTGGCCCACGCCAGGGGGTGGTGTGGGCCCCCTGTGGCCCATCTCCAGCCCCCCTTCTGGCTTCCTTCGTCTTCTGGAAAAATAGGATTTTCCGTATATTTTCCCGGATTTTTTGATCTTCGCGAATTTTGCCTCCAAACAGCACCTTTTCCATCAGAATCCTGACTGCAGCAATCCATGCTCCAAAATTCATCAACCATGCAAAAACAGATGAAATAACATAAGTATCACCTCTCAATATGAAATATATCAATGAATAATAGTGAATTATGACGTAGAATAGTGATGCAAAATGGACGTATCACCCCCCATTAGTCCTGGTTCCTATTATGAACCGGGACAAATGGTTCTCTGCCGTGCCAGCATTTTAGGCACTTTCTCTGCCGTGGCAGATAATTCATTTTGTATCATTTTATTTATTTCTTTTTCATTTCAAAATAGTTTTCTATGCTACCACATACCATACACGTTCGTGCATATATAAGATAACTTTGTCTTAAGATTGAGCATACAAATATATACATGGAGATCACAATTACTGGAACTAGAGCCCGTCTATTCAATTACACGGCCGGGGATCATCGGTAGCGCCTATTCACACTAAATTCTCCGGCATCATCTATCATGTCGTTTATCAAGAATCCTTCCAGTTCTTTAGCAATTCCTAGTACGCGTTGCTCTGGTAGGAGCTGATCCTACATTCTCTCAAACTATATAAGAAAAGGAGATCAATATGAATATCAATCATGATAACAAAATTTGACGGTAATGAAATAATGTTGTGAATGTATTGCTTACATCGACTCTTTAATCTTTGTGCTTAGTGGTAAACGTGCGAATGAACTCGCAAACATAGAATCCACATATATGTGTCATGGGTGGCTGCCTCATAATTGTATTATTACGTGATATTACGTGATATCTTAGGAAATCAATGCCTAGACTACTTACAGAGACCGGCTTAAACGTCAGCTTCTTACTAAAGTCACCTGTAACGGCACTCTTGAACTGGTTCCAAACCCTGCCTAGTAAAGAAACTAAATGAGTTATTTATTACGTGATATCTTAGGAAATCAATGAAAGAGACCGATGTAGCACAAAAATTACCTCTGGGGCATGTCCTGTATGTCCCTAAACTATTCTAGGGGTCTGTTTAATGGGTCCATGACTTCAACTCTTCCCTTATCAAGTTGAATGTTTAGCAGGATCTAGTGGAAACTGCACACGTTTATATATACATCAGTAACTCATCAATTACACTTAACATCGAGTAAGAAAAAGTGAATGTGTACAACAGAGTAAGACCCTCACTTGAAATTGTAAGGAAACAGTATGTGGTCATAGAAATTTTCCTCCGTTAGAAACCTTAGAAGGTTTTCCTCTGTCTCCTCGGGGTTATCCTTTAGCGTCTTTACATGTATTTTATCTGTGTCGATGAACCCAGCACTAAAGAGTGACCTTCTTTTACATTCCTGGATCTTCATTCTGCATAATAATAGAGTACAAAAGGATATAATGAGGATAATTACATGCAATGAACTGAACAATTGAAAAACTGAACAACTTATATGTAGATAATGAATTCAACAACTTACATACAATAGGAACTCATGATAGATTTGTCGAGGGCGTCGAAATTGTATAACTGGAAGAGTTCTGGAAACTCAACATGGACCTCGTCGGCTCGGAAGTAGTAGTCTTGTGGGACTTTTGCCACGATCATTATTCTCTCCTCCTTTGCAGCATTCAAGTATCATTTATGTAAACTCCGCATTTGTGTTGGCAGTTGTTGCAACCTCTTTAAGCTGAGCAACAGCATCTCTGGGACATATTGAGGGACTACATCAGCCTTGGGTAACTTGTCATTTTGGGAACCTAGCAATTCCTCATAGTCACATTCATAGCGGACGCGAGCTTCGCAGCTTCTTCCATATTCTGCTGGGGAATGCCATAGGATGCCACCCCGAGGGGTGGGATCGATTTTTTGGCCTATTTCTCGAGCTGGGGGACGCCCATTCTTTTCCTGGTTGCACTTTGACTTGATGATTTGCTCCCGCTTGCACTTCTACTTGATTTGCTCTTCTTCACTTCCTTTTGAAGTGTGCGTAGATAGTCATTTGGCTTATGGTGCAAGTCATGTTGCGATTTTGTGTTCAGAAAACCAAGTGCATACGCTTTTTGCTTCTCGGTGTATACCGGGGCGGGCTCAGGTTTCTTCTTTTGAAGCTACGCAACACGTTCGGCCTTTGCGATCGCTGCGTTTTCCTTTTCAGTACGATCGTAAGGTCTAATGGGAAGATTCTTATGAGGTACTCTTGGGAGGGGCGATGTTTTCCTCTTCAGTACTCATTGATGGAGCACGCTTCCGCTTATTTTCCTTAGCGGGTGGTGAAGACGGCTGACCCTGCGGCGGAGATCAAGATGGACTCGTGCTATGGTGGTCGTAGTCACGGGGTGGGCTTTTTGGAGGTGATGGAGGTGAAGGTGACATGCTATGACTTGGAGGCGGTGTTGGCCTTGGCGCTGATCCTGGAAGCTTGATGTTGTTCTTGTCCCATAGAATGATACCACCCAATACTTCTCCGAGTGTCCGCTCACCTTTAGCTCCAGGGATGTCAAGCTCCATTGAGTCCCATCCTGTTGCGATTTCATCCACCCCGACTTTAGCATAGCCAGCTAGAATCTCACGGCCATGCCAGCGTGTGTCAGGTGGACAAGGTAAAGCACATCCGACCGCCACCTTGATGGATAGGTTCTTCACCTTCTGATGGAGCTTACAAGATGTCTGCTTCCTAATTCCATCCACGGGGTAGCCGAGACCACCATATACCATCCGTGCATCATCATACGGGACCTCCGATTCAGCCATGCTGCTTCTCCGCTGAGATGGGGCGACGGTAATATTGAGTGCAGGATCTTGTAGGCACGCTACTCCTCGAAGTTCGTCAATCTGTTGTTGATGCTTTTCAAGTCTTCCTAGCAACTCATTGAACCTGTCTCTCTCATCCTCCCGCCATCGCCTCTTTGCTCTCTCTCGGCTCCTATAAGTATGTCTCTCTTTGGGAAACCCCATCTCCCACATATAACTAGGGCTAAGGCCTTGTACTCGTCCTCGGCGTTCATCATTCCCGAGGACCTTTGTCAGCAAGTCTTTCTCTCTATCGGGACGGAAGTTTGTTGTACCCTTTAATTTCCTTCACCACTTTCTGCCATGTCTCCCGGGGTATCCTAATCCCATGACAGTAAATTAGGTCCCATGTATTATCGTCATACTTACTCCCATGCCCAAGGAACCAATTTCTTGCCCTCAAATCCCATTCTTCGTGTATTGGTTCTAGAATGATCCCTTTAGCAAGCAGCTCATTCTCTTTAGCATCCCAATTTGGCATGGCAGTCGTGTAGCCCCTGGCCCCAGGTGATGGTGATATTTCTTCTTCGCGACATTTAACTTTTTTTTCCGACTTTTCCTTAGCAGTTTCTGACTCCTTGCACTTCACAAATGCATCCCAGTTAGCATGTTGTTTCGTTAGATAACCTTCGAATTTAGGAGGAGTCTTCTTCTTCTGATACTTTTGCCATAATGATTTCTTCCAGTTCTTGAATAGTTCGGCCATCTTTGTAAGAGTCCACTGCTTGACTTTCTTCCTCAATGCAGCTATGTCGGCTTCATCCTCAAATTCTGGCAGGGTGAAATGTGACATGAGGTCATTCCAAAGACCCTCTTTGTACCTGTCGGCGACATACTCACCCTCTTTCACCCCTTTGGTCTTATTCCACTCTCGAACGGTGATCGGGATGTGATCCCTAACCATAACTCCGCATTGTTGTACAAATACACTTTTATCCTTTTCGAGTTCCAACGGTTCACCCCGTGGTGATACCACCGTAATTTTATAACGCGTAGATGCGTCCAATTTTTTGGCCCGGCCTTGTTTGGAATATTTTTTTCTCAATGTGGAGGCCTAAGAGAAGAAACATTTGTCAATTTATATATATACAACTCAATTAATGCATCTACTGATTACCGGACTTCATATATATACATCGCCGGACTTTGTTAAGGGTCCACCGGAGCCATTGGCTTCTCCATCATCGGTGCCGTCGGCTTCATCATCAGAGCCTTCAGCTTCTCCCTAATCATTTCGGTCAACCTCCTCACCCTCACCGGAGGGGTTCAGATATATCGACGGAGATTCAGGTGGATGAACATGGGGGCGCCGTTGATCATATTCTCGAGAATTTCTTCTTGCTCTAGGTCTCTGCAGATTGGACTAGGTGGATCCATAGTTTCTGCAAAATGCGAGATGCACACAATATTATTTCAAAATGCACACAATAATTGAACATACCAAAATGCGATATGCACACAATATTATTTCAAAATGCACCCTAACCCTAAGTGTGGTTGCCCGCGAGCACCACCACGCTAACCCTATCTATGGGGGGCCGTGAGCACCACCACCCTAACCCTAAGTCCGGTGGCCCGCTAGCACCACCACCCTAACCCTAAGTCCGGTCACCCGCTAGCACCACCACCCTAACCCTAAGTCCGGTCGCCTGCCAGCACCACCACCCTAACCCTATCTCTGGTGGGGCCGTGAGCACCACCACCCTAACCCGAAGTCCGGTACAAATATTTCCTATATACAAAAATATATTTCCTATATAAAAATTCCTATATACAAATATTTCCTATATACAGATATTTCCTATATACAAAAATATATTTCCTATATACAAATATTTCCTATATACAAAAATATATTTCCTATATATAAATATTTCCTATATACAAATATTTCCTATATACAAAAATATATTTCCTATATACAAATATTTCCTATATACAAATATTTCCTATATAGAAATAGTTCCTATATATACACAAAAATATATTTCCTATATACGTACCGGCGGTGGTGGTGGCGGTGGCGGTGGTAGCCGGCAAGGGCAGGGGTGCGGCCGGGGCGGTGGCGGCCGCGGCGACGGAGCTCGTTGCGGCCGGCGAGGGGAGGGGTGCGGGGAGGCGCGACCGGGGGATGGTGGCGGAGGTGCTCGACGAAGGAGGGGCGCAGTGGATTTTGGCAGCCTGGCGGCGTGTGTGCATGCTCCTCGCGATGCTAGCTCCAAGTCCCGGTCTATGGATTCGACCGGGGGAAGAAGAGGCTCTATAAATACCCCCCCTTAGTCCCGGTGCGTGGAACCAACCGGGACTACCCGGTGCGTGGCACCAACCGGGACTAAAGGGGGTCTTTAGTCCCGGTTGGAGCAACACACCGAGACTAAAGGGGTTGGGCTACCTTTTCGGCTGTAGAGCCTTTAGTCCCACCTAAAGGCCCAAATTTGCGCGCGCTAGGCCAAAGTGAGCGCCTGTTTAAAAAAAAAATCAATTTTGTATACTATTATATTTTTAAAACATTTGAATTATACAGTTTTTGCATACTTATGAATTTAAGAAAAATTTTAATATGAAAAGTTCTTGAATTTGAATAAGTAATCCAACTCTATTTTTTGTTTTATAAAATAATAATTCTAAATAGTAAAACTATTAACCATTTTGCCATTTTCAATTTAAGAATACATTAACTATTATATTTTGCATATTTTTGAATCTCACTAAACTTTCAACATAAAAAATGCTTGAATTTGAATAAGTAATCCAAATCCATTTTCTGTTTTACAAAATAATTATTCTAACTAGTCAAACTATTAACCATTTTGCCATTTTCAATTTAAAAATGCATTAACTATTATATTTTGCATATTTTTTAATCTCACTAAACTTCCCACTGCTTCCCGCCATGTTTTCCCGCCCTTTCCCTCTAACCCGGGGCTTTTAGTCCCGGTAGGAGCCACTAACCGGGACTAAAGATATTTCCCGCTATTTGCCTTCGCTTTTTGCCATATTTTCCCACATTTTCCCTCTATATCTAGGCCGTCTGCCATGGCCATCCACACATCCACATCTTCCCCTCTCACAACAATGGACACCACATACTGGGCCATTCTGACCCTCAAGGGGACTGAGGCGCTGTGGGCCTCCAGCTACCCATGCCCGCCAGGCTACCCGCTGCCCGCCGACTGGATGCTGAGCTCTGGAGGACTTCTTGTCCCTCTTGTGCCTCAAGGTTCCGCCCGCCAGGCAGCCATCACGAACCACTTCTACCTCGAGCTCACGCCGGAGCAGCGGATGGATCCCCATTGGAATCCCGACAACTACGACACCTGGAATGCCTTCTTCACTAACCGGCAGGAAAGGGAGCTCGCCAGGTACGAGGGTGACGGCCCACCCCTAGTGAACCACAACGTAGCCGATCGCCGCCTATGGTAGGCAAACCGTACTATCGTTGGTGTGGTGCGCTACATCGCCAAGGGAGATCATCCTCGCCTGCGGTGCCCGCACTTTGACCCTCCATAGAGCCACAAGAAGGGTGGCGGTGGTGAAGGCCGCGTGCGTAGTGGCGTCGTCATCCAGTAGCCTCTCTCTCGCGCGTCGTGAATCTGATGCCGGAGTGACAGTTGCCCCCAGAATATGCCATGGCTGGGCTTAGGATCCACCTGCGTGCGCCTAGCAATGACGATGACAATGATGACGAACACAAAGACGACCCTGAAGCTTTGTACTATAGGGCTAGATATGAGTATGACTAATGGGGGGCCTTTAGTCCCAATTCCGTAGTCCCAATTTTTTCATAACAATAAATGTCTTGAGTGTTAGTCCCTGTTTATGGCTGGACCGGGACTAAAGGGGGGTATTTAGTCCTGATTCTATAGTCCTAGTTAGAAACCGAGACTAATGGATTGTTTCCTACTAGTGTTGGTCTCTCTACAACTTTCCCGAACTATGAAGATGTTGTTCTATTCTTGTGCCAGGGAGCTAACTAATTTCACATATTAGGGAGTACAACTATGGCCAACTTGTTGGAGATGCCGGAGGACTAGGCTCCACCAGCATCTCCCTCAAGTTGGTCGTAGTGTTGTCCCTACTCTCGCACACCATCAATACGCCAGGGAGCTAACTAATTTCACATGTTAGGGAGTGCCTCTATGGCCAGTTTGTTGGAGATGCCGGAGGACTGGATCCCTAGGCATCTCCCTCAAGCTGGTCGTAGTGGTGTCTCTGCTCCCTCAAGCTGGTCGTAGTGGATCCTTAGTGTTTGTAGTTGATAACTTCATAAGGATGCCGGCCTATTTATAGTGTCTCCACCCAGGTTTAGTCCTGGTTGGTGTCTCCAACTGGTACTAAAGATGAACCCTTAGTCCCGGTTGGTAGGGCTAAACATATTTTCCACCATGTTTTCCCGCCCTTTCCTCCGTTTCCCACCACATTTTCTTGCCACCCATGTTTAGTCCCGGTTGGTGTCTCCAACCGGGACTAAAGATGGAGACACCATCCGGGGTTAAACATATTTCCCGCCATGTTTTCCCGCCACATTTTCCTGCCACGTTTTCCCGCCATGTTTTCCCGCCATGCTTTCCCGCCACGTTTTCCTGCCATGTTTTCCCGCCATGTTTTCCTACCATGTTTCCCGCCATGTTTTCCCGCTCTTTCCCTCTATATATAGGTCGGTGACTGTAATGACCACCACACATCCACACATCCACACATTCCCCGCCGCCTACTTTAGGATGCCCCCTCATGTTTATCCACGACTCGGTGGCAATGACGGAGTACTGGGCTCCATCAGCTATGTCCGAGACAGGGCTCCGCTGGACTGGCACTGGGAGGTGCTACCTTCCGGGACGCGTATCTTGGTGAGGAATCCGGGTCCCGTCATTGACCCGGAGCTTCTATGGTGGCGGTTGCATGGTCCAGGAGCGGTGCAGAGGGAGCCGGCCCCCAAGGAGGTGGTACGGAGGCATGTCAGGGAGGAGGATGAGCATGTCCTCCGCTATATGTATGCGCTGGAGGTCAGGTTTTCTAGTACCTGGCAGCTTCGTCAGGGACCTCACCTGAGCTATGCTCCTGTGATGCTTCCTTCTCTTTGGGTGACCACCTAGCGTGGCTCAGAACCCGGTCATCGACGTCCAGTTTGATTGAGAAAGATGTATTACATGAAAGGGGGCCTTTATGTCTCAAATAAAAGGTTTAATACATTACATAGATTTATGTCTCAAATAAAAGGTTTAATACATTATTATACACCACCAACATCTAGTGTTGTGCTTTTCTTCTGCACCGTAGCCATGGAGAATCTTCATCATTTAACATGATGCTTGGGTTAGTTTTCACTTTGAAGGGTCAAATTTCATGAAACTTATTGTAATCCTCTGACATGTGTGTCTTGTCATCCACTCCCACGATGTTTCTTTTCCCTGAAAAGACTATGTGGCGCTTTGGATCATCGTATTCTGTATTCTTTTGCTTATCTTTCCTTTTTCTCGGTATGGTAGACATGTCCTTCACATAGAAAACCTGAGCCACATCTTTGGCTAGGACGAATGGTTCATCCATGTACGCAAGATTGTTGAGATCCACTGTTGTCATGCTGTACTTTTGGTCCACGCGTAGAATATTCTTGTGTTTCTCGATATACGGAGCCAGCACGGTGGAATTGTGTAGAACTATGTAGTGTGCTTGAGTGAAAGAAGGCCCGTCCCTACATAACATTGATTTCCTTCCTAGTGTGCATTTTCCAGTCAGCCTCCCCTCATATCGAGATTCGGGAACACCAATCGGCTTAAGGTCAGGAAGAAAGTCAACACAAAACTCAATGACCTCCTCTGTTCCATAGCCCTTGGAGATGCTTCCTTCTGGCCTAGAACGGTTATGAACATATTTCTTTAAGACTCCCATGAACCTCTCGAAGGGGAACATATTGTGTAGAAACACAGGACGAAGAATTCTAATATCTTCGACTAGGTGAACTAGGAGGTGTGTCATAATATTGAAGAAGAATGGCGGGAACAACAACTCGAAGCTAACCAGACATTGAACCACATCAATTTGTAACCCTGATAGACTTTCTTAATCGATTACCTTCTGAGAAATTGCATTGAGGAATGCACATACCTTCACAATGACGAGTCGAACATTTTTTGGTAGAATTCCCCTCAATGCAACCGGAAGCAATTGCATCACAAGCACGTGGCAGTCATGAGACTTTAGGTTTTGAATTTTTTTCTCTTTCATATTTACTATTCCCTTTATATTCGACGAGAAGCCAGACAGGACCTTGATACTGAAAAGGACTTCAAAAAAGATTTCCTTCTCTTCTTTGGTAAGAGTGTAGCCAGCAAGCCCTTGAAACTTCTATGGATGCTTTCCGTCTCGTCCTTTATGATGTTGTAGGTCCTCCCGTGCTGCCTAGGTATCTTTTGACTTCCCATACAAGCCTATGAAGCCTAGAATATTCATGCAATGATTCTTCATCAGGTGCATCACGTCGTTTGCAAAGCGGACCTCATGCACTTTCCAATAGGGTAGCTCCCAAAATATAGATTTCTTCTTCCACATGGGTGTGTGTCCGTCGGTGTCTTTCAGAATAGGTTGTCCTCTAGGACCCTTTCATCTAAATCCTTGACCATACCAAATACATCAACACCAGTACGGGGGACATGCTTCCTCCGGGTTTCTGCCTTGCCATTGAAATGGTTCTCTTTCTTCCTTAAGGAATGGCTAGGCGGAAGAAAATGATGATTGTACGGGTACACATTCTTCCTACATTTATCCAGATATATACTTTCAGTCTCATCTAAACAGTGCGTGCATGCATTGTATCCTTTGTTCATTTGTCCTGAAATGTTACTAAGAGTAAGCCAATCATTGATGGTTATGAACAAGAATGCTTGTAGGTCAAATTCCTACTGTTTGTGCTCATCCCACACACGTAGACCTAGTTTGGCCCACAATTGTAAAATTTCATCAACTAATGGCCTTAGGTAGACATCAATGTCATTGCTGGGTTGCTTCGGGCCTTGGATGAGCAGTGGCATCATAATGAACTTCCGCTTCATGCACAACCAAGGAGGAAGGTTGTAGATACATAGAGTCAAGGGCCAGGTGTTGTGACTGTAGTTTTGCTCCCCAAAAGGATTCATGCCATCGGTACTTAGACCAAACCATAAGTTCCTTACGTCACCAGCAAAGTCCGGGAAGTCTCTCTCGATTTTTCTCCACTGCCGACCATCAGCAGGGTGCCTCAACATCCCGTCTTTCTTATGGTCTTCCATGTGCCATCACAACAACTTGGCATGCTCTTTGTATCTGAACAAACGTTTCAACCGGGGTATTATAGGAGGATACCACATCACCTTGGCAGGAACCCTCTTCCTTGGTGGCTCACCCTCAACATCACCAGGGTCATCTTTTCTGATCTTATACCGCAATGAAGTGCATACCGGGCATTTATCCATATTCTCGTACTTCTCACCACGGTAGAGGATGCAGTCATTAGGGAATGCATGTATCTTATGCACGTCTAATCCTAGAGGGCCGACAAAGCAAAGAAGCTGGTCTGCCCTCTAGGATTAGACGTGTAGAAGATACGTGCATGCCCTAATGACTGTATTGTCTACCGCGGTGAGAAGTACGAGAATATAGATAAATGCCCGGTATGCAGTGCATTGCGGTATAAGATCAGAAAAGATGACCCTGGTGATGTTGAGGGCGAGCCACCTAGGAAAGAGGGTTCCTGCCAAGGTGATGTGGTATGCTCCTATAATACCCTGGTTAAAACGTTTGTTCAGAAACAAAGAGTATGCCAAGTTGTTGCGATGGCACATGGAAGACCGTAAGAAAGACGGGCTATTGAGGCACCCTGCCGATGGTCGGCAGTGGATAAAAATCGAGAGAGACTTCCCGAACTTTGCTGGTGACACAATGAACTTATGGCTTGGTCTAAGTACCGATGGCATGAATCCTTTTGGGGAGCAGAACTACAGTCACAGCACCTGGCCCATGACTCTATGTATCTACAACCTTCCTCCTTGGTTGTGCATGAAGCGGAAGTTCATTATGATGCCACTGCTCATCCAAGGCCCGAAGCAACCTGGCAACGATATTGATGTCTACCTAAGTCCATTAGTTGATGAACATTTACAATTGTGGGGACAAACCGGGTGTACATGTGTGGGATGAGCACAAATAGTACGAATTTTTCCTACAAGTGTTGCTATTTGTAAGTATCAATGATTGGCCTGCTCTTAGTAACATTTCAGGACAGACGAACAAAGGATACAATGCATGCACACACTGTTTAGATGAGACTGAAAGTATATATCTGGATAAATGTAGGAATAATGTGTACCCATACAATCGTCTTTTGCTTCCACCCAGTCATCCCTTAAGGAAGAAAGGCAAGCATTTCAATGGCAAGGCAGAAACCCGGACGAAGCCTGTCCCCCGTACTGGTGCTGATGTATTTGGTATGGTCAAGGATTTAGATGTAATCTTTGGAAAGGGTCCTAGAGGAGAACCTGTTTTAAAAGACGCCGACGGACATGCACCCATGTGGAAGAAGAAATCTATATTTTGGGAGCTACCCTATTCGAAAGTGCATGAGGTCCGCTTTGCAATCGATGTGATGCACCTGCTGAAGAATCATTGCGTGAATATTCTAGGCTTTCTAGGCTTGTATGGGAAGTTAGAAGATACCCAAGCAGCATGGGAGGACCTGTAACATCATAAAGGACGAGATGGCAAGCATCCAGAGCAGTTTCAAGAGCTTGCCAGCTACGCTCTTACCAAAGAAGAGAAGGAAATATTTTTTGAAGTCCTTTTCAGTATCAAGGTCCCGTCTGGCTTCTCGTCGAATATAAAGGGAATAGTAAATATGAAAGAGAAATTTTTTCAAAACCTAAAGTCTCATGACTGCCATGTGCTTATGATCCAATTTCTTTCGGTTGCATTGAGGGGAATTCTACCAGAAAATACTCGACTAGCCATTGTGAAGGTATGTGCATTCCTCTATGCAATTTCTCAGAAGGTAATCAATCAAGAAAGTCTATCAGGGTTACAAATTGATGTGGTCCAATGTCTGGTTAGCTTCGAGTTGTTGTTACCGCCATCCTTCTTAATATATTATGACACACCTCCTAGTGCACCTAGTCGAAGATATTAGAATTCTCGGTCCTGAGTTTCTACACAATATGTTCCCCTTCGAGAGGTTCATGGGAGTCTTAAAGAAATATGTTCATAACCGTGCTAGGCTAGAAGGAAGCATCTCCAAGGGCTATGGAACAGAGGAGGTCATTGAGTTTTGTGTTGACTTTCTTCTTGACCTTAAGCCGATTGGTGTTCCTAAATCTCGGTATGAGGGGAGGCTGACTGGAAAAGGCACACTAGGAAGGAAATCAATGGTATGTAGGGACAGTCATTCTTTCACTCAAGCACACTACACAGTTCTACACAATTCCATCATGGTGGCTCCATATATCGAGAAACACAAGAATATTCTACGCGTAGACCAAAAGTACGGCATGACAACAGTGGATCTCAACAATCTTGCGTACATGGATGAACCATTCGTCCTAGCCAACGATGTGGCTCAGGTTTTCTATGTGAAGGACATGTCTACCAAACCGAGAAAAAGGAAAGATAAGCAAAAGAATACAGAATACGATGAGCCAAAGCGCCACATAGTTTTTTTAGGGAAAAGAAACATCGTGGGAGTGGATGGAAAGATAGAGATGTCAGGAGATTACAATAAGTTTCATGAAATTCCACCCTTCAAAGTGAAAACTGACCCAAGCATCCTGTTAAATGATGAAGATTCTCCATGGCTACGGTGCAGAAGAAAACCACAACACTAGATGTTGGTGATGTGTAATAATGTATTAAACCTTTTATTTGAGACATAAATCTATGTAATGTATTAAACCTTTTATTTGAGACATTGGGCGTCGACGACCGGGTTTTCAGCCGTGGGAGGTGGTCACCCAAAGAGAAGGAAGCGTCACAGGAGCATAGCTTGGGTGAGGTCCCTGAAGGAACTGCCAGGTATTTGAAAACCTGACCTCCAACGCATACATATAGCGGCAGACATGCTCGTCCTCCTCCCTGACATGCCTCCATACCACCTCCTTGGGGGTCGGCTCCCTCTGCATGGCTCCTGGACAATGCGACCGCCACCAAAGAAGCTCCGGGTTGACGACGAGACCCGGATTCCTCACCAAGCTACGTGTCCCGCAAGGTAGCACCTCCTAGTGCTAGTCCGACGGAGCCCAGTCTCGGACATGCCCGACGGAGCCTAGTACTCCGTCATTGCCACCAAGTCATGGACGAACACGTGGGGGCATCCTAAAGTAGGCGACCGGGAATGTGTGGATGTGTGGTGGTCATGACGGTCGCTGACCTATATATAGAGGGAAAGGGCGGGAAAACATGGGAGGAAAATGTGGCGGGAAAACATGGCAGGAAAACATGGCAGGAAAACATGGCAGGAAAACATAGCGGGAAAATGTGGAGGGAAAACATGGCGGGAAACAGAGGGAAAGGGCGGGAAAACATGGCGGGAAATATGTTTAGCGCCTGTTGGTGTTTCCAACCGGGACTTAGTCCCGGTTAGAGACACCAACCGGAACTAAACATGGGTGGAGACACTATAAATTGGTTAGCTCCCCGACACAAGAATATAACAACATCTTCATAGTTCGGGAAAGTTGTAGAGGGACCAACACTAGTAGGAAACGAATCATTTTTCCGGTTTCCTAACCGGGACTATGGAATCGGGACTAAAGACCCCCCTTTAGTCCCGGTCCAGCCACTAACCGGGACTAACACTCAAGACATTTATTGTTATTAAAAAACTGGGACCACGGAATCGGGACTAAAGGCCCCCCATTAGTCATACTCATGTCTAGCCCTATAGTACACAACTTCAGGGTCATCTTCGTCATTGTCGTCATCATCGTCTCTAGGCGCATGCGGCTGGATCCTAAGCATAGTCAGGGCATATTCCGGCGGCACCTGCCACTCCGGCCTTAGATTCACGACCCTCGAGGGAGGGTGCTCCTGGATGACGATGCCGCTACGCCTGCAGCCGACACCACCGCCACCCTTCTTGTGGCTCTGTGGAGGATCAAAGTGCGGGCTCTGTAGGCGAGGATGATCTCCCTGGGCGATGTAGCGCATCACACCGATGATAGTCAGTTTGCCCACCACAGGTGGCGACCGGCTTCATTGTGGTTCACCGGGGTTGGGCCGTCACCCTCATACCTAGCGAGCTCCCTTTCCCATCGGTTAGCGAAGAAGGCATTCCAGGTGTCGTAGTTGTCGGGATTCCAATGGGGATCCATCCGCTGCTCTGGCGTGAGCTCTAGGTAGAAGTGGTTTGTGATGGCCGCCTAGCGGGCGGAACCTTGAGGCACAAGAGGGACATGAACTCCTCCAACGCTCAGCATCCGGTCGGCGGGTAGCCGGTAGCCTGGCGGGCATGGGTAGCTAGAGGCCCACAGCGCCTCGGTCTCCTCGAGGGTCAGAATGGCCTAGTATGCAGTGTCCATTGTTGTGAGAGGGGAAAATGTGGATGTGTGGATGGCCATGGCGGCTGGCCTAGATATAGAGGGAAAAGGCGGGAAAATATGGCGGGAAGCGGAGGGAAATGGCGGGAAATATCTTTAGTCTCAGTTAGTGGCTCCAATCAGGACTAAAAGCCCCAGTTAGAGGGAAAGGATGGAAAAACATGGAGGGAAGCGGTGGGAAGTTCAGTGAGCTTAAAAAATATGCAAAATATAATAGTTAATGCATTTTTAAATTGAAAATGGCAAAATAGTTAATAGTTTTACTAGTTAGAATAATTATTTTATAAAACAGAAACTGGATTTGGATTACTTATTCAAATTCAAGCATTTTTTATGTTGAAAGTTTAGTGAGATTCAAAAATATGCAAAATATAATAGTTAATACATTTTAAATTGAAAATGGCAAAATGGTTAATAGTTTGACTAGTTAGAATAATTATTTTATAAAACAAAAAAATAGATTTGGATTACTTATTCAAATTCAAGAAATTTTCATGTTCAAATTTTTCTCAAATTCATAAGTATGCAAAAACTGTATAATTTAAATGTTTTAAAAATATAATAGTATCAAATTGAGTTTTTTGAAAAAACAGGCGCTAACTTTGGCCTGGCCCAGCGCGCGCAATTTTTGGCCTTTAGTCCCGGCCCAAAACACCAGCTGGGACTAAAGGCTTTGTAGCCGAAAAGCCAGCCCCCCTTTAGTCCTGGTGCATTGCTCCAACAAGGATTAAAGACCCCCTTTAGTCCCAGTTGGTGCCATGCACCAGGACTAAAGAGGGGATATTTATAGCGCCGCTTCTTCCCCGGTCGAATCCATCGAACGAGACTTGGATCTAGGACATCGCGAGGAGAACCACCAGCGCCGCCAGGCTGCCAAATCGTCGGTCACCACCGCGCCCCTCCCCGGCCGCCACCGCCGGCCCCTCCGTTGAGCGCCTCCGCCACCCTCCACACACCTCCCCGCGCCCCTCCCCTCGCTGACTGCCACCGCCACGACCACGAACTCCGTCACCGCGGCCACCACCATCGAGCTCCGCCACCGCCACCGCCCCGGCTGTGCCCCTCCCCTCGCCGGCCGCCACCGCCACCGTCGGCATTTTTTCAATTTTTTGTATATAGGAAGTTTTTTAGGAAATATTTGTATATAGGAAATATATTTTTGTGTATATAGGAAATATTTTTTTATAGGAAATTGTTATATGTAGGAAATATTTGTATATAGGAAATATTTGTATATAGGAAATATTTGTATATAGGAAATATTGTGTTGCAGTTGAAATATTGTATAGAAATGTGGATGTCATATTTTTTTGCTATGTTCAAATATTGTGTGCATCTCGCATTTTGCAGAAACTATGGATCCACCTAGTCCAATACGCAGAGACCTAGAACAAGAAGAAATTCTTGAGAATATGATCAATGGCGCCCCCATGTTCATCCACCCGAATCTCCATCGATGTATCTAAACCCCTCTGGGGAGGGTGAGGAGGTCAACCGAAATGATCAGAGAGAAGTCGATGGCTCCGATGATGGAGAAGCTGACGGCTCTGATGATGGAGAAGCCGATGGCTCCGATCGACCCTTAACGAAGTCTGGCGAGGTATATATATGAAGTCCGATGATCAGTACATGCATTAATTTAGTTATATATATATAAATTGACGAATGTTTCTTCTCTTAGGCCTCCACATCGAGCAAAAAATATTCCAAACAAGGCCCGGCCAAAATGTTGGACGCATCTACACGTTATACAATTACGGTGGTATCACCATGGGGTGAACCGTTGGAACCCGAAAAGGCTAAAAGTGTATTTATACAACAATATGGAGTTATGGTTACGGATCGCATCTCGATCACCGTTCGAGAGTGGAATAAGACCAAAGGGGCATAAGAGGGTGAGTATGTCGCCGATAGGTACAAAGAGGGTCTTTGGAATGACCTCATGACACATTTCACCCTACCAGAATATGAGGATGATGCCGACACAGCTGCATTGAGGAAGAAAGTCAAGCAGTGGACTCTTACGAAGATGGCCGGACTATTCAAGAACTGGAAGAAATCATTATGGGAAAAGTATTAGAAGAGGAAGACTCCTCCTAAATTCGAAGGCTATCTAACAAAGCAGCAGGCTAACTAGGATGCATTTGTGATGTACAAGGAGTCAGAACCTGCTAAGGAAAAGTCAGAAAAAACAAGATAAATGCCGCAAAGAAGAAATATCACCATCACCTGGGGCCAGGGGCTACACGACTACCAGGCCAAAGTGGGATGCTAAAGAGAATGAGCTGCTTGCTATAAGGATCACTCTAGAACCAATACGCGAAGAATGGGATTTGAGGGCAAGAAATTGGTTCCTTGGGCATGGGAGTGAGTATGAAGATAATACAGGGGACCTTATTAGTAGTGACAGGATTAGGATACCGCCGGACACATGGCAGAGAGTGGTGAAGGAAATTAAAGAGGGACAACAAAGTTCCGTCCTGATAGAGAGAAAGACTTGCTGACAAAGGTCCTCGGGAATGACGACCACAGAGGACGAGTACAAGGCCTTGGCCCTAGTTATACGTGGGAGATGGGGTTTCGCAAAGACAGCGATATTTATAGGAGCCGAGAGTGAGCAAAGAGGCGACGACGGGAGGAGGAGGGAGACAGGGTCAATGAGTTGCTAGGAAGACTTGAAAAGCATCAGCAACAGATTGACAAACTTCGAGGAGTAGCACACCTACAAGATCCTGCACTCGATATACTGTCGTCCCATCTTAGCGGAGAAGCAGCGTGGCTGAATCGAAGGTCACGTATGATGATGCATGGATGCTAGATGGTGGTCTCGGCTACCCCATGGATGGAATCAAGGAGCAGACATCTTGTGAGATCCATCAAAAGGTGAAGAACCTATCCATCAAGGTGGCGGTCGGATGTGCTTTACATTGTCCACCTGACGCACGCTGGCATGGCCGTGAGATTCCAGCTAGCTATGCTAAAGTCGGGGTGGATGAAATCGCAACGGTGTGGGACTCAATGGAGCTTGACATCCCTAGACCTAAAGGTGAGAGGACACTCGGAGAAGTATTGGGTGGTATCATTCTATGGGACAAGAACAACATCAAGCTTCCTGGCTTAGCGCCAAGGCCAACACCGCCTCCGAGTCGTCACATGTCACCCTCACCTCCATCACCTCCAAGAAGCCCACCCCATGACTACGACCACCACACCGTGAGTCCATCTCGATCTCCACTGCAGGGTCAGCCGTCTTTTCCGCCCGCTAAGGACAATAAGCGGAAGCGTGCTCCGTCGATGAGTACTAAACGACACAGCAACCCAAAACGACAAATGTCGCCCCTCACAAGAGTACCTCATAAGAATCTTCCCATCAGACCTTACAATCGTACTGAAGAGGAAAACGCAGCGATCGCTAATATGTTGCTAACGTATCCATAATTTTTGATGTTACATGCTTGGTTTTTATCTACTTTCTTGTGTTTTGTTCCAACTATGGAGTAATTTTTATACACTTTCTTGGACTAACCTATTAACAAGATGCCACAGTGCCAGCTGCCTGTTTTCTGCTATTTTTGGTTCCGGGAAAGTTAGAAAATGAATATTCTCAGAATTGGACGAGACAAAAGCCAAAGTCAGTTTTTCACCGAGGGGGACATGGAGCCAGAATACGAGACGGAGAGGGGCCAGGGGGCGGCCACACCACCTGGCCGCACGGACAGGCCTGGCTCGCGCCCGGGGGTGGTGCGGCCACCTAGGGCACCCCCTCGGCCTCCCCTTCCGGCTATAAGATGCCTCCGATATAGAAACCCTAAGTACCCGATCAAAATTCCACGAAAGAGTCTGTAGCCGCCGTCATCTCCATCCCTAGACCGGGAGGGATCTGAAGCTCCTCCCGGAACCCTTCCGGAGAGGGGAATTCACCCTAGAGGCCTTCTTCATCACCATGCAAGCCTCCGGTGTGATGCGTGAGTAGTTCATCCTTGGGCTACGGGTCCATGTAGTAGCTAGATGGCTGGTTCTTCTCCTTTGTGCTATCATGTTTAGATCTTGTGAGCTCCGTTCATGATCAAGATCATCTATTTGTAATCCTATATGTTGTGTTTGCGGGGATCCGATGGATATTGAGATGCTATGTCAGATTGATTATTGATTCTATCGTGCTTTGTTATTTGTGATCTTGCATGCTTTTCATTGTTAGTAGCTATCTTGGCAAAGTAGATGCTAGCAACTCCAAGAGTTAGTATTTATGCTCGATAGTGGGTTCATGCCTCTAGTAATCTAGGGAAGTGACAGAAATCTCTAAGGTACTAGATGTGCTGTTTCTACTAGGGAGAAAACATCAATCCTTTGTTCATAGAACAATCGTATTGTTTACTTTACACGCAATGTGTAATGCAATTATCTATTGCTTGCAACTTAATACTGGAGGGGGTTCGGATGATAACCTGAAGGTGGATTATTAGTCATAGATGCAGTTGGATTACGGTCTATGTATAATGTTGTAATGCCCAATCGAATCTCAAAGGAGTCAAGATGATTAGTATATGCATGTATGCTTTCTCGATGTCTGTCAATTGCCCCGCTATAATTTGTTCACCCAACATGTTATCTATCGTAAGGAGAACCACCAATAGTGAACTATGGACCCTGGTCCTTTCTTTTACCATCAATCTACAACTGTTTACTGCTTTCTGTTTACTTTCTGCAAGCTTTTACTTTCTTCCACACAATACGTTTAATCCTTTGTTTTTAGAAAAACCGGTGAGATTGACAACCTCACTGTAAGTTGGGGGAAAAGTTATGTGGTTGTGTTGTGCAGGATTCCAAGTTGGCAACAACACCTTGGAGGTGTTTCCTTGCTCCTACTGGTTCGATAATCTTGGTTTCATAACTGAGGGAAACTTACTGCTGTGCTCATCATACCTTCCTCTTGGGGTTCCCCAATGAGCTCGTTAGTACACGAGTCAGCAATCGCAAAGGCCGAATGTGTAGCGTAGCTTCAAAAGAAGAAACCTGAGCCCACCCTGATATACACCGAGAAGCAAAATGCGTATGCACTTGGTTTTCTGAACACAAAATCGCAATATGAGTTTGTGGTGACCCGGCATACCACTGTATGATGTAGTACACTATAGTTGTTCATATAACACCAATGAAACACCGTTCACTAGTATTACATCCCTCAGAGTGGTACAACAAAAACACAACAGGTCCAAGACGTGACTATAGATTACAACTCAACTCTTTACAAAAGATCTAGAGAACTCTCTAGGTTAAAGAGAAAGAAGGAAACTGCTTATAAAGAAGAACTAGAAATTTATAACTCGGAACCCTCTGGCTAATATGATTATCATGTAAACTATCCGTCTTGCAATTGCTACTAATGCAATGTTCTACATAAATAGGTGTTATGACTAGAGTATCTATTCCTATCTAATTAAAATATTCGCCTTCGCTTTGGTTAATGTGTATGTTGAATTCAAGGACTTTCTTGAAGAACTTGAGCTACCGATGATGGTTTCTTGAGCAGAAATTGATGTTGACGTTGTCTTCAACGGCTTAGAATCTAGAAAGGGTTAAGAAGGTACGGTTGAGTACGAGCGTACTCAGCAAGTTCACTAAAAAGGATTGTATGATGTACTATCTCTACAGCCACAGACCAAAGGTCGTAGGCAATGTAGGTTTTCGTAAACATTTCTTCAAAGGTTGCTTTTATTCTGAAAACTATGTCTGACAGCCTTCACAGGTTGACCAGAACTTTCATGGAGTTCCTTTCCTGCTGCGTTCATAGCTCCTTCCTAGAACAGGGAGTAACATGTCACACTTCTTACACTCTGCAGAGGTGCATTGCTTTACCCATGGAGACCAAATCCTTGTTGCACAACCAGGTGATCTTTCCCGTCCACACTTCCTTTGGTGTGGGGCCCAGTAGATGATCCAAGCTAATCACTGCCCCCTTCATGACCCCGCATGTCCCCTTGGTGTACGCCATGCCCACATCTTGAATTACGGCACTGGTTAGTACAGACCGTCAGATGACAGAACTATCATGCGATGTTGAGGGTTCCCACCCATATGCTGCATATCCTCTACGAATTACCAATAAATGCACGCTACGAGGATAATAGCCACGACCTGGCCATCCGAATGCATGCGAGAGGAAGAAGATACAGCTGACTTCTTCGTCCCATTCCAAATCTCATGGTTAACGTGTAATATACGATGCTAGAATCACTGGCGACATTGGTTGTTAAGTCCTAAATATTATGTTCCTTTACCACTAGAACTGTATTAGTAGATTATTACCATCTGGTAAATAATCCATAATCATATTATTATGAAAATAGTGTTTTCTGACCTTTTTGAAATGCAGGCGATGACAACATTTGAGTTACAAGCATTTGATAGAAACTAAGCAAAGGACATGAGCAAGTGTGAACTTGCCTTGTGATTGCAAGGTAGTGAAGTTGGAACAAATATTTATTTTTAAGGGCATATTTTTAAATATTTATTTTTAGATATGTCTTTTGAAATATGGGCCCAGCCCACTGGGCTGGCCCGGCCCAACCAGACCCGACCCATCCGACCTAGTCAAAGACCACCTGGGTTGTATTGGGCAGCCCACCGGCCTAGTACCCCCCCACGCGCACTCTCTATCTCTCGCGACTCTCTCTAGCGCTCGATGCCGCCGCCGCTGCTACGCACGATTCCGGACAAATCCAGCCGCCGCAGTATAGGACGACCAAGTCGGCACCGCTGCACAACGCTGTCCAAGCCGATTCGTCGCTGGTGTCCTTAGTTGGTCGTGTTGACCCTCACCTCGTGGCTAGGGTTAGGGTTCCGCCGTGCTTCGGCGGCCCCTTACTGATGTTGTGATTCTTGTGGCGCCGCTCTTCTATGGTTACCACCGCCGTGTGCAGGCGCGGGTTGCAGCGCCCTCCTCGGCTGCTCCCCGTGCCGCCACCTGCTCTCTACCGCTGGCCTCCTCTCTGCTTCCTCTTCAAATAAATTTACGAGGACCTCGGGTAAGTTCTTCTACCTCTCTTTCCGTTTCTCTCTTCCCTCTACTATGTGCTATGTGACTATTGCAATGAATTCCCTATTCAGGTTTATTCCTAATTTCTATGGTTTATTTCCCCTCTGTAGTGATGTTTAGTTGGCTCCTTGGTTATTGTTTACCACTATTGATGATGAGCTGTTATTCTACTCTCTTTCAAATGACCATTCTGTTGTGTATGTTTTATTACTCTGTTCTCTGTCAGAGAACACTCTGTTGATCATGCTTGTGTTACTCTATTCTTTGTCCTAGGTTGCTCTGTAAAAGCAGGATTTGATTATTGTGCATGTTTAAACTGTTGGGGCTATGGATTTACTCCTATGGAGTTAAGTTGACTACTCTTTGTACTGATGCTCGTTTAATTGTTTCCTTGTGAAACACTGCTATGTCCAGTCTCAGGATTTAATCCTGTTACTATGTGAATCAAATGCTAATACTAGTCCCTGATCTATGAGTAATAAAAAGATGATTTATAAAAATATGATTCCTATATACTTGTAGGAAAGTGATTATATTTAGTGATTTCTATACAGTGTGGCCTAGTGGTAGACAATGTTGATCTTTACTGTCTTTTCTAAAGAAAATGTCTAGTTATGATTCCTAAAACATTTAGGAACATGATTGTCTTTGTTGAAAAGGATCTACTTGAGCTTATACTCAAGTAGACTTGATCTTGCTAGGTACAGAGGTGCTACCCTTTTGGGAATGTGCCCTGTACCAGCAACTATGATGTAAATATATCTAGTTAAAACTAGATTATAGGTCAATGATGTTGGTCTGAGACCTTGCCTATGCAAGAACACTTGCATAAAATGGCTGTTGATTATTTGTTGCCTGAGATGTTTACTTATCATGTGCTTGCAAGAAAATGAATGTGCAAGATGGAAAAATGATTAGATCAAGATGTTGGGCATACTCTGGTTGCCTCTTACTGCTGTTTTGTGGTAGCCCTGGATTTATGTTGGCTTCCTCTTAACCTTGTTTTGCTCCTCCTGGTATTGTTGCTCCTGTGACCTTGCTGTACACCCATTACTTTCCCCCCTTCAAGTCACAATCTATGCTGGTGATCAACTGGGCTTTCTGTAGTGGAAAGTGATTTGATCTAGTGATATTGTTGCAAGATCTGGTGTTGTTCTTGTGCTAGTCTTGGGTGTTCTGGTGGGAAACGGTGGCTGGTTCTCCTATGAAGTGGATAGCAAGGTTTCCCTTACTCTATACGGCTGTGAGTTGGACTACTCCCTTTCTCTCGGTTGCCGACACCTCAATGCATGCATTTAGGTGTGTAAGTTGCTTCCCTATTTGATTTGGTTGTGGATGAGATCAAGTAACTATAATTTAAACTTCCCCCATCCTTTTACTATTACCTATCTTGGTGAAACTTCGCCCTTAAGCCTGTGATGTGTTCTAAGGCTTTATTGTTTAAAAGAACAGATTCTCCACTTGATGGTCTTTGTCCCTTCTTTAATTTAACTTGTTCAATGAGGATTGGATAACAGTGCACTTCACTATTTGATACTGAGAGCAATCTAACACTAACCCACTCTTTGTTTTATTTCCGTTTCACTCTTATTTGCAGGTACAAGACCAAGTGATCAGAAGAATAGTTTAGGATTAGTTTAGGCGTTTTCCTTCGTTGACCTTTTGTAATTCAAATTTCTAATCTTTGTAAAGATCAATATAATATATATTCATTATTTAATAAAGCTTTTTATTTACTTGGTAATATATCTGTAATGTCTTTACTTCAATAGAGTTATATTATTTAATACTTATGGAATAAAGGAAACAATTAAGAAGTGCTATTTAAGTTGTACTAATATATTGTTATTAATTTCCTTTATTGTTTTATAACAATGATATATTCAAACAATAATAATAACTAGTTCTTTTTGGAAATTAAATAAATGCTAATTACCTTTAATGTTCTAACCCAATTCATTTGTTTCAATTTTTAACTATAAAACCCACTTTATTCTGTCAAAACATTATAATCCCTAAGGATTAAAGGTTAAAGATTGACTTCTGTCTAGGTAGTTATAGTTGATATCCCAGCCAGAGTGGAATATTATATAGCCTCATACTGTGGTATCGACTAAAGATTTCTCCAGAATACTTTTCCTCAACAAACCTATAAGTTTGGGTGCTGGTTAAGGAAATTCCCTTTCTAAATATACTTGTTTTAAATTTCTCCTCTGCTTCACTAAGATCTCTTCTGTCCAACTGATCTAGTCATCTGGCTCCACCACAACCATCAACATATGATGACATCATCATTTCCCTTCTACATCAATTCTACTCCAAGTACATTAGCCTTGTATCTATTTTTAAGACTTCCAATGTTTCCATTCCCTTTATATAACTCATGATATCAAACTCCTAGAATGGGTAGGGTACTACTCCTCTCAATACAAGTTTGTTCTTGCTATAAGCTTGATTAAACTACTTTGCTTTCCACTAGTCTATACAATTAGTATCTCTTACTTTAGCATACCCCATCTTGATTCCTCATGACCAAACTAGATGACTCAATTTACTCAGGTTTAGCCTGATTCATATACTCACAATACTTCTTCATCAACTGGTCATCTATCCTCAAGAGCCTTGAGAATAATGACCACCATCCTTTGACCATACCAAGCTTAGGCTTCTATTTGTCTGATTAGGATCAATACTATACTAAGTAATAGGTTGTTACTACCCTCTTTATAGGCTTATCTTGTTAAGGAAACTTACTTTAGGTTAATACCTACTTGGCTTAACAAGGTTATTACTTGATACTTTAACACTACTAGCTTTCTTATAGCTTCTCAAGTATTAGTTAACTCTTAGGTCTAGATACTTCTTCTAGTTACTCATGAGTGAGTTCACTCCTCCCATATCAAATGGTTTGATCACCACTAAGGATCACATTCTATCAATGATGACACACTCTACTATAACTAGTTCCTTCTTATTATTAATTTACTCAAGGCTTTGGAAGGTAAACACAATAGGTCAAAGCTAAAGGTTATTAAGTACTAGGTCAAAGATTGATCACTCAGTATTGAGGATCAATTGACACTAGGACTTATCTTTTTAGGAATGCCATATGTTAATATGACAACAAAGTTTGTGATGAATGTGTTGGCTTGTTTTCCATTCTACTACTTTTAAGATAAAATGTAATATTTAAGAACTACCTTGATATCCATGGTAGGAACATCTATGACAAACAAGTGTTTCAAGATTGAGTTATTGAGTTTCTTTTACTTGAATTATATACTGGACTGGGTATTCAGGGTCTGTGGTAGATAATACCTTGATATCATCTTTAGAATATTAAGTATTCAGCTTTGAGTTATTGTATAGAATACCATGTAATGATCTCTAAAATATCAAGTACTCCTTATCAAGAAGTGTGTTGTGACTTAATTTTATTACCTTTGATCTACCCTTAGATCAAATTGTATTTCCCAAAGATAAGATTTTAGCAAAGGTCATATTGAAACTTATCACAGTCAACTGGATGATCTACTTCAGTTCCACTAAGTTCAGAGAAGCTTCAATCACTTTGACAAGTTTTACTTAAAAGCGCGAAAATTATCCGGATTTTCTATGCATGAATGCAATGCACACACCTCATTTCAGCTTATTTCTAAATGCTAATGATGGGGTGTTACAGACTCTCCCATTTAAAATAAACTTTGTCCCCGAAGTTCGTACTCTCTTACGTTTCAGAATGAGGTATTGATTTATATTGATCACAACATTTCTCAACTCCATTGTGATCACAAATGGGGATAATTGTGGTATCCCGTATCCGAATCTTTTTCCTTGAATCCTCTTCATATCCGACAATATAACTATAGTTTTAAGTTATCCCATGGTTCCTTTTCTGATAATTTCTCGGATTATGTCCTTATAACTCTATCTAGAATTGGTTGTGGACACATTTTGTACATTCCGATCCGGTTTTCCTATTACACTACACTGGTCTATTTTGGAATTTTATCTTTACTCTTAAGGACAACTTACGAGTTGTTTCCTTCTTAAACTAGTCCACTGGTTCTAATCTATTATATCTCCTTCGATCTTTCATTCAGATATACTCTTGGAAATACTTTATAATGATGACTTCTTATAACCTTATGAGAATAGGGCTTAATCCTCTCATCGTCCAGAAAATCTTTTTCAGTTTTTACTTAGGAATTTAGATAACAACACTTCAGTGTTTATTGTTTACTCTCCCCATTAGGGTTTCCTAATGGTCTCTAAACTGCATGTATAACCTTCCTTGACTCTATAGTTAGGATGTTGGTCTCAGTCTATCTCATAGCTTATTTCTATAAGGTCTCATGAAAGAATCTACGGTATACCCACACAATTGTGGATTTCCAAAATGAATCTTACCGATAAACCCGACTTCACGAAGCATCTCGGAGAACGATCGCCTTAATTTCATACTTCCTTAGGTATAACCTATCTTAGGCCAAGTTTTATGCTCTTTAATTTATATAAAGATGACCTAACTAACTCAACCGCAAGGTTACCAGCTATGGATCCTCCTAGGTGTATGGATTACCCTATGGTTTTCGACTTCTCACTGCCATTCTCTCTGAATTGTCAGAATTTGAATACCACCCTGGTTCCAAGACTTCTTCTTTGCACTCCTCCAAGTTACTTCCATGAACTTGGGTACAACTACTATGTTAGCTTCTAAGAAACATTACCTATTTTGAGTGAATTTGAGTTCATTCCTTCATGTTGCTCCACCTTTTCTGCACTATACTCCTTCTTATTTCCAGCTCATAATGAGTTGGAATTGATCCTTCCTTTCAAAATAGTGTGGATACCCACACATTTAGCTTCCTTCTTCGTGCAAGTCCTTATCTTGATCTTCAGAAATTGTTACTCCCTTACACAAATTACATTTACTACTTAGGTCTATAACATCAAGTAATAACTTGATGATGCAACATGCATTTGCACATCAAGTCAAACTTCATGTATAAATCTAGTCAATCAAGAAGATCCAAGAAAAACCAAGAAATACTCAAACATATACTGATGGCGCAAAATATATTCGAGCTTGTTGGGGAACCCCAAGAGGAAGGTATGATGAGCAAAGTAGCAAGTTTTCCCTCAGTTATGAAACCAAGGTTATCAAACCAGTAGGAGCAAGGAAACACCTCCAAGGTATTGTTTCCAACTTGGAATCCTACACAACACAACCACATAACTTTGTCCCCAACTTACAGTGAGGTTATCAATCTCACCGGTTTTGCTGAAAACAAAGGATTAAACATATTGTGTGGAAGATAGTAATAGCTTGCAGAAAGTAAACAGAAAATAGTAAACAGTTGTAGATTGATGGTAAAAGAAAGGACCGGGGTCCATAGTTCACTAGTGGTGATTCTCCTTAAGATAGATGACATGTTGGGTGAACAAATTACAGCGGGCAATTTACAAACATCAAGAAAGCATACATGCATATACTAATCATCTTGACTCCTTTGAGATTTGATTGGGCATTACAACATTATACATAGAACGTAATCCAACTGCATCTATGACTAATAATCCACCTTCAGGTTATCATCCGAACCCCCTCCAGTATTAAGTTGCAAGCAACAGATAATTGCATTAAGCAAAGTGTGTAAAGTAAACAATACGATTGTTCTATGAACAAAGGATTGCTGTTTTCTCCCTAGTAGCAACAGCACATCTAGTACCTTAGAGATTTCTGTCACTTCCCTAGATTACTAGAGCCATGAACCCACTATCGAGCATAAATACTCCCTCTTGGAGTTGCTAGCATGCAAGATCACAAATAACAAAGACATGATAGAATCAATAATCATTTAGCATCTCAATATCCATCGGATCCCTGCAAACACAACATGTAGGATTACAAATAGATGATCTTGATCATGAATGGAGCTCACAAGATCTAAACATGATAGAACAAAGGAGGAGAACCAACCATCTAGCTACTAGATGGACCCGTAGTCCAAGGATGAACTACTCACGTATCACACCGGAGGCAAGCATGGTGATGAAGAAGGCCTCCAGGGTGAATTCTCCCCTCCAACAAGGTGTCAGGAAGAGCTTCAGATCCCTCCCGATCTAGGGATGGATATGACAGAGGCTACATACTCTTTCGTGGAATTTTGATCGGGTACTTAGGGTTTCTGTATCGGAGGCAATATATAGGCGAAGAGGGAGGCCGAGGGGGTGCCCGAGGCGGCCGCACCACCCCTAGGCGCGGGACAGGCCTAGCCGCGCGGCCAGGTGGTGTGGCCCCCTCGAGGCCCTTCTCCGTCTCGTCTTCTGGCTCCGTGTTCCCCTCAGTGAAATATTGAATTTGGCTTTTGTCCGGTCCAATTCCGAGAATATTTATTTTCCAGCTTTTCTGAAACCAAAAACAGCGGAAAATAGGCAACTGGCACTATGGCATCTTGTTAATAGGTTAGTTCTAGAAAATGTGTAAAAATACTCCAAAGTGTGGACAAAACATAAGAAAGTAGATATAAAACAAGCATGGAACATAAAAAATTATAGATACGTTAGCAACGTATCAACACCCCCAAGCTTAACTCCTGCTCGTCCTCGAGTAGGTAAGTGATAAAAAGAAAGAATAATTTTTGAGGTGACATGCACCATCACAATCTTGATCAAGGTATTTATAACATTGATAGCTGGGATCATAGTACTTTAACATAGCATGCAAGATATAGTTCTAACAATAAGACCTACCAACTATGTTGTAACATGAAAAGGTACAAACAAAAGATTCATGAATAACAATGCTTTGAAAGACGTTTGCTTGTTTCACATAAAGAAAACATAATAAGAACAAGCAATATCAAAGTTATGCATCAATCAACAAGTCTTGGGACAATGCACATTAAACTAAGAATGACCAATATGCTCTCTCAATAGGTGCATAAAGATAGAAGATGGAGACTCAACATAAAAGTAAAAGAAAGGCCTTCATAGAAGGAAGCAGGGATTCAAGTCTCATAAAGAGCTTCCAAAAATTATGGTACTTATTAGCTTTCAACTCTCATTGCCCCTATCATAAGCATCTTGAGGTGATTAAGGTTAAAGTGAACAAACTATGGAGTATATGCTTGACAAAGTATAAGTTGGAAATCTCATGTCCCTTGAATACGAGGGCCGCTCCTCATGCTACTCAAGTTTAGTTACCGGTAAGTTCTTGTCATAGTAAGTACATGTGTATCATATAGAACCACCAACGGGGTACCCCTTGACCGATGATACGGAAGAATGCCCATATCAAAATGACAAGGCAAGCAGACAATAAGCATCTCAACAATCTTCTTATTTACCATGGGAAAATGGTGCTTTTTTCTCTCTTTCCTCTTTTCTCATCTCTTTTTTTCTTTTTTTCTCAATCTCTATCTCTTTTTTTATAAGAAGAATGCTTCATAGATTGGTCATTATGGTTACGCTGCAGGTTTCCACCATGATTAGGCATGGCTTAGGCTAGCGGCCTAGGCGTTTCTCTAACACACATACAAACTCCATGATCTTACACGTTCCACTTTTATTTAACACCACTGGGATCCATAAGCAAAAGAACATGATATCAACGGGGGTACAAAGTACAGGTGCAATGTTGAAAACGTTCCCCATGATACATGGTTCTGCTAATTTCAACTTATAAAGCGCAAGCATATACGCAAAAAAGATGGACACAATGGTTCAAGTTTATTAAAAGCAAGAAAAGTAAAGTGTGCCATCAAGTTCGTGAGAGCTTTAATCACTATTTTTCACATAACAAGTTTAATTCGAAAGGTAGATAAAAACATGAATATACTTGGAATAGCAAATGCTAATGGGTAGGTATGGTGGACTCTTTGGAATAGCTTGGTTTTATTTGGAGTTGGATGCATGAGTGGAACTCATACTTGGTTATGGAGGCTAGCAAAAGACTAGGAGCAACCAACTAAGAGAGCAATAATGGCCATAATCATGCAAAGCGACAAAACATCATTAATTAAAGCATAAAGTGATATTACAAGTTGAAACCTAAATGATCATAGAGGCTATAGTGACTTGGGATAGTCATAACATGGTGTTAGCATGCGCCAAGTCAACCCAAATAAAGTATCAAAGGAGAATACCACAATACTATGCTTTAATATGCTAAAACAGCGCATGATTCTTTCAAGGCACATTATGCAATCTCAATTGTTTATAACAAGTCATGCTACAGAAAAAATCACTAAGCATAAAGCCAAAACAATATCAAGCATGACATGACAAAGTCAAAAACAAGCTCCTTTTTACCACTTAAGCATGAACTTTTCCTACTCTTTTCCAATCCAAACCAACTTATTTGAAAACTAATGTATGAATGAGGGGGTCCAACCAATTTATTCAGGAAAACTAAGAAAACTAAGCGAATGAAAACCAAAATCAAAAACAAAGATGCTCCAAGAACACAACTGTGCATGAAACAATAAAAATGAAGTGTTTGGAGGAAACCTGAGATTTTTATTGATGAAGAAGGGGATGCCTTGGGCATCCCCAAGCTTTGACGCTTATACTTCTTGAATATTTCTTGGGGTGACACGGGTGGAATCCCCAAGCTTGAGCTTTTGTCCATACTTCATCTCATCACATTACTCTTCCCTACACTCAAAAATTTCCTTCATACAAAACTTCACACAATCTTCATTAGCAACATTAGTGCACTCAAGATAATAAGTCTTTTGGTTCAATTTCAACACAAGTAAATCTTACATTAAAATAGAAGCTACTGTAGCACTTCCTTTAAAAAGTTCAAATGCTCAAACAGAACTCAAAGAGAAAGAGATTAAGAGGCAAATGCAAATAATGGCAAAAAACTGTCAAAACAGACCAGCAGGTAAAAAACAATTTTTTCGAAAACATTATGTTGCTCAAATCGAAAAGTGATGAACTAAAGAAAGTTGGATAACAACCTGGGGCAGAAGCAAAAAACATTACAGCTCAAACCGACGTACATAGATTTTTCACTAATTTTTACAGCGAAGCACAAAAATCTGTTTCGGGACAGCAACTTTCCCAATCATAACTTCTCTCTCATTAGAGGTCACTCTTGGCACAAAAACCACACAAAAATGATAAGGTGCAATTATTATAGAGGTAATAACTTCCAAGACTCAACTAAAACTTTTGGGTTATCTCCCAATAAGTACTTTTCTTTAACGGCTTTAAGTTAGGCATAAGAAGCAAGAAAAGAATCAAGTATTCTCGAATGAAGAAGCATTAAGAGAAAATTTTGTTTTAATAGGAGAGGCAAAAGGAATCTTCTCTCTCTTCTTTGGGAAGTGTTCTATACCTTTCTTGAGTGGAAATTGATATTTAATGGTGCCTTCTTTCATATCAATAATGGCACCAACAGTTCTAAGAAAAGGTCTTCCCAAAATAATAGGACAAGAAGCATTGCATTCAACATCCAAAACATAGAAATCAAAGGGGACATAGGCATTGTTAACCATAATAAGAACATCATTAACACTCCCCATGAGTTTCTTTTTAGCATTATCATCAAGTGGGACATTTAAATAACAATCTTCAAATGGTGGCAAATCAAGCATTTCATAAATCTTTCTAGGCATAATGGAAACACTACTATCAAGATCACATAAAGCTTTGAGATCAAAATCATTTACTTTCATATTAATGATGGGTTCCCAACCATCTTCTAGTTTCATAGGAATAGAAGCTTTATGTTTCATCTTTTCTTCTTTTATTTTTATGAGAGCATCAGTTATGTGTTTTGTAAAGGACATATTCATAGCACTAGCATTAGGACTTTTAGCAAGCTTTTGTAGGAACATAATTACTCAGAAATATTGCAACCATCAAGATCAAAATCATACTCATCATCTAAAGTAGTAGAGCTATTGTTGCATATATTTCGAATAATTTCAGCATTTTTATTAGAAAAGGTTCCATTGGGTTTACTAGCTTCAAAATTAGTGGTAGTGATAGTAGAAATACTAATATTTCTAGCAATTTCATCTTCTCTTTCCCACTTAGCATGCAATTCAGCTAATAGTCTAACATTTTCATCAATTCTGACTTGTATGGCATTAGTAGCAGCAAAGGGATTTTCAATAGTTTCAGGTTGAGCAGCCATTTTATTCAAAGAAGGTTGTGCTTCAACCAATGATGCTATATTCCTTTCAGCATTAGATAGTTTTTCCTCAATAGTTTTATTTAAAGAGGTTTGTTTACTAATAAAATCTTTAAGCATAACTTCAAGTTCAGAGGGTGCACTCCTATTATTGCTATAGTAATTTCCATAAGCATTACCATTATTGGGGGATATGGCCTATAGTTATTATTACCAAAATTATTCCTGTAGGCATTGTTGCTAAAATTATTATTTCTTATAAAGTTCACATCAACTTTCTCTTCTTGAGCAACCAAAGAGGCTAAAGGAACATTATTTGGATCAATATGAGCTTTCCCATTAACAAGCATAGACATAATAACATCAATTTTATCACTCAAGGAGGAGGTTTCCTCAACAGAATTTACCTTCTAACCTTGTGGAGCTCTCTCAGTATGCCATTCAGAATAGGTAACAATCATATTATCCAGAAGCTTTGTTGTAGCACCCAAAGTAATGGTCATAAAGGTACCTCCAGCAGCAAAATCCAGTAGATTTCACTACAAGAAAAGTTTCCGATTTCGCGGAAGGCACGTCTTCCGCGACGAAATTCTCGGCTCGGCTGTGGCCGATGGAAAACTTTTTTTTCCAGTTTCGTGGCCCTCTGCTACGACGGATCTACTAAAAACATGGAGGAAGCTCGGCCAGTGCGTGGCAGAAGCAAGATTTTCGTTTCCTTGCGTGATGTTGACTTGCCGAAATCTTTTGAGGCGTGTTGGTCCCGGACGTCAGTGTCTCTAGCAGACCATACTTTTTGGTCGTGCCTCCCTGATTTGAACTCGATAATGTAGCTCGAGGTGTCTGCCATTTAGTCAGCCTGCTAGGTCCCACATGTCAGCCTCTCATTAGAAGGATCATGTGTATGATGGAATTTTTTCCTTCGCTCGCACTACCCTGTTTCGAAGTTGATAGCGCTGCTCGATGCATCTACCGTCTAATCAACCTCCTGGGACCCACATGTCATCCTCTCATTAGAAAAAATGTGTGTGATGGAAATTTTTTCCTTCGCTGGTGCTACCCCATTTCGAGTTCATAGCACTGCTCGACGCATCTACCATTTAACCAACCTCCTGAGCCCCACATGTCATCCTCTCATTAGAAGAAACGTGTGTATGATGGATTTTTTTCCTTCGCTCACGCAACCCTGTTCCGAACTTGATAGCGATGTTCGATGCATCTACCGTTTAATCACGATGTTGGGCCCCACATGTCATCCTCTCATTAGAAGAAACGTGTGTATGATGGATTTTTTACCCTCTGTCACGCCTTTGTGTTCCAAACTTGATAGCGTTGCTCGCTGCTTTAGCCGTTTATACAGGCTGGTGGGCCCGACATGTCAGCCTCCTATGTGCAGGAAATGTGTGCATGCTAGACTTTTTTCTTCTCTCGCGCCTCCCCGTTTGGAACTTGGCAACGTTGGTCGATACAGCACTCGTATAATGTCTCCCTGCTGGGTCCACATGTCAGCCGCCTATTTAGAGGAAACGTGTGTATGTTGGACTATTTTTTGGTCGCATCCGCCGGTTTGACCTTGGTAACGTTGTTCCATGCGGCAGGCGTTTATGGTCTTGCTGCTGGGGCCCACGTGTCAGCCTCGGTCGACAAGAAACGTGTCGATCTTGGTCTTCTTTTTTCCGGTCGAGACTGTTGTACAAGTACTTTTTAAACGCGCTCGTTAAACTTGATCTCTTGTCTAGTAAGGTTGATGAGCGCTAGCTGCAGGCAGGTGGGTCGTCCATTTTAGCCTCTCTGTATAAAATGCTACAGATAAACTACATGCCTTGCCACTACACAAGAAAATTGTTATCCTTTTATAAAATATAAAAAATGTATACTACATCGCATATACCTTATTTATTTTTCTTCTTAAAAAATTGCTTGTCCATCTGCTATGCGTGATTGCTAGCATCTCAACTAAAAAATGTTAAGTATAAATAATGTAGTAGGTAGTACTTAAAACCATGGATAGGCGGAGTTCTTTTAGGGGTGGGTGGACGGTGCCCAAAAAAGGCCGAATTGAAGAAAAATTGGCCAAGCAGGGATTAATGGGCTATTTTTTCATGGGCTCTCGCCCAATCTAACTTGTCTATTTGCGTGGCCAAGTGACCCAAAACATGGCCGAGTTAGAAGGTCTCAGGCTATAATCAGGCCATATGGGCTAATTTCTTGGGCTCGATAGTTAAAATCCCAAGGTACGTGCTGGGGCTCGGCCGGATTCGGAACAAAGCCGTCAACAAGGGAAAAAAGGTATACAATATGAGCGCCTAGATCCCAGGTGCCTGAGAACTTGTTATGTTAAGGAGCTGATGTCACCCTACTAATTGTGCTATTACTCAGTTGTAACCTAGTAGTTGCAACTCATTAAATTCCCAGTTACAAGTTGTTGCAACAAATGTGTAACCCTCATGTCGCACCAATCGCGAGGTAAATCCAATGGCGAGAGAGGTGACTCTTGAGAATTGAAAAATCCGATGAAATATTCACACATATTTCTGTGAAAATTGTGGACAAACACCCCGTGCCCGTCAAAACTTTCCGCCGAGACCCCAAACTTTCCTAAACCTGCCCTCAAACGAGCGACCATCTCCTGTCTCTTAAAATTTTGCGTCGTTCTTATGGGAGATGCACCGGATTAGAACCAGGCCGCAAACTTCTCCACTCCTTAAAAAAAACTTCTCGACGCCTTTCTATCAATAGTGTCGGCCTACCACCATTGGCCACGTCGTTCTTCACGAGACGCACCGGCCGGCGGTCAGCTGGGCGATCCCCACGCTTCGCCTGCTAGTTTCAGACACTGGACATTCTTCTTGGCTTTGGTTTGTTCTCCACCTCTCCTAGAAATAGTTAAAGCTTGTGACCATCTAGATTTACAAGGTGCTTGCAGATTTGCGTAGGTACGTTCTTTAGGTAAATCTATAATAAAGCTCTACACAGAAGAGTTCGAAAACATCTTAAAAGGGACTTGGTAGAGATCATGTGCAAGTTTTTGACCTGATATATTCCCCATCCTTCTTTGATACGATGGAGCATTTGGCTGTTGATGTACCTGACGAGGAAGTACTTAGAGGTACAGTACAATATAGATGGATGTACCCCATAGAATGTTGACTTCGCCTTTCCAAGGAGCGGGAAGATATCCATAGACAGTTTGATAAGTGAGTGTTATGCAAAGATATCTTCACATATAAGACTGTAGAAAAGTTAGATATATTCAGATGTCTGACTTGGCTATGTTTTGTAGGTTCTTCGCAGAAATAAAAGTACCAGCAAATTTCGTTCCACCAATAAAAAGACCGGATGGACTACGATCTAAGGATCATGTAAGATGCTCAAATTGCACTATGAATTGTCTATGAATTGTCCAAATGTGGTAACCTCTTGTCTATTTTGTAATGCTATATTTCGGAGCTTGAATTTCTGGCCCTTATCTGTGGTCCTGATAGGAGTAAAACAAAAGCTTCAGCTTGCATTTCCAATGGTGTCTACCATAGCGCCGATGTACCTTCTGTGGAGACTGACGCAGCTGGAGGTTGTCCTGATGAACCTGCACTGCATTGCATTTAGATTCGAAATCCTGCACTTGACATTGTCGTCCAAAGGAAAAGAAGGTTGTGGATCTGGTAATAACGCCTTCTATAGAACAAGATGTTGGTGGTGATGATTTATGAATTGCATGTCCCTCTCTATCAATGAAAATGGCATATCGTTTGCCTTGTTTCAAAAATAAATAAATATTTGCATGTCTCCTTGTGTTAGTCGATGCAAAGAAGATACTATTTTCTGTTCAAGTCATGTGAACAAATATGTTTGTATGTAGAGACATAAATGCGGATTGGGTGACAAAATCAGCATAAAATTGCCAGATCAACAACACAAGCATAATGGCATTGCAAGAAAAGCAACAGAACCATCTTTTCACCGTGCTTGTGAAAAGGAGATGAGCCACGAACCACGCCCGCAAGTGGCGGAGGCCAATTCTCGTGTAGATCAGCTAGAATTGGTTTATCATCGATAATACTCAAGCATCCAAATATTATGATTACATACTAGGAGTAGTTCCAGTTCCACACTACAGTTCAATAGGCAAAAGTGTAAGAAATGTGTAAGGTAGCTCCATAATACAGGTTCCAGAGAAAAGCATACAAATCATAAGAAAGAAAGCTCCGCATCACAGTTCACCACCTTCAGGTGCAACAATTTCTACAGATTCTAAACCCAAATCACCGCCTCCTTCAGGTGGCACAATAATTTTAGGAGCGGGATCAGCAGCACCAACAACAGTGCCATCACCGGTACCATGAGTCTCCACAATAGGTGAACTATTGAGCACCACAATGTCCTCTGAAGGCTCTTCACTGCCATCTCTAGCCGCACAAGTCTCCACAGATGGTTAAACCAATCCACCACCTCCATCATCTGGCACGACGATGGCAGGTGCAGTCTCATCAGTACCAGCTGCAGCTGCAACTGCATCAGTCTCCACAGAAGGTAGACAAGGAGGCATGTTAGGTGTAGCGATCTAACATCGATTTTCTACTCTGTCATCAGGAAACTGAGAGTCTTCTTCAACTTTGTGCTTCTGCGGTTACAAGATAAACAAAGGTTACAACGAAAGCATCTACGCACAATGACAAGAACATATGTCATTCTATTGATTTACCTTGTCATCTGGGATAGCAGAAGTCACATGATTGGAACCTATTTCATCGAGAATCCCCTTTTTTTGCTCCTTGTCCTATCTCCTCCTGCAGCAAGTTGTAATATTGATTACATGATGTGGATTGACAAATATATGCAAATGTTCAAAAGTTTGCGTTGTCGAATTACCAACTTCGAACAGATCCCCACTATTCTTAGTTATGGGATCTAGCCTAGAAAACAAGCTTCTATGGAATCCTAGTCTACAAAAAAGGATGCATACCCGGGATAAGAACTACTCTACACATGACAATGCTGCACAATCGACAATAAAAGTTTAACCGCATCATCATCTCTATCATGTAAGTTCGGAAGGAATCTAGATACACTCGTTTCACATAAGCTTAAACATCTTATATTATGAAACAGAGGGAATAGGTACGAGTGTTCTAGTATTTCACAAACCACCATTGCTGCCGCAGGACAGAGATGACGGATGCTCCACCTCCCTACAAAAGGTTGCCACACCGATCTCGCTGCCACATATAGAGGACGAAACCGAGGAGCTGGTCGGCAACAATATGGAGCGAGAGGCCAGGGGGCGGTAGCGGATGGGAAGAAGGGACTGAGTAAAAGAGGATGTGTGTGCGTGGGGGGAGGCCGGTGAGGGAGTTAAATCCAGCTTGTCTCGGAAGGAACGCGCTGCCACGTGCACCGACGTGTGCAAAACTCCCTCCCTCTCTCTTCTACGGCAGCTACCGATAGTAGTACTCCAGCTAGCTTCATCGAGTTCTCTGGTACTCCTACTAGTATAACTTTACTAATTTTTTTACTACTACTAGGGTAGACAAGGAGTACTTGTTTAGAAGAAGAAAAAACTAGACTAGCACACCGTCGTACATTATTGCCTTGTCAAATCCCTGGTGATGCCATGATGAGCGACATGTTTTTCCTGGTAAACCTGGAAACATCGTGTTCCTTCCACCGTGTGCAGTTTCTGAGCGAAGTATTTACCAACACGTCCCAACTTAGGCTTACATGACCCAAACTGCAGTGAAAAAGAAACAAAACTACGGACCTGCAAGGAGTAATACTAATAGTACTACTATTATACAACATTCTGGAAGAAATTATGTACGGAATAGTAGTAGTAGAGTACAACTATACTCCTAATAAGGTTCTTTTACAAGCTTGGTGAAATATACATAATGGAGAAACTACCAAGTGTACAAAAGGGATTTTTGGTCGTACGGAGTATTTTACAAGCCGGACCAGGTGCAAAACTAAATGCTGAGTACCCGTACATTAGCTAAAAACCAGCCAAAAGAAAGAGTTCAATAGAAGGCCGAGACCAAATGAGCTATCCTTGAACAGGCTCGTTCCACTCCAAGGCGTTTGAGAAGCTTGGGTTGAACCAAAATGGAGTCTCCGACCATGTCCAGCGAGTGTTGGTGTGGAAACGAACAGCTGCGTCACCATTCAGCCTGAAGTGGCAAATTTCAGGATGTGGCCTGTACTTGTAGCCAATTTCTTGGTGTGATGTGTAAACCTAGTTCCTTCTTGTCAGATGTCCTGGCGGATCATTTGCATCGCCTACTGCAATGATAATCGGATAGTTCACGCCAAGGAAAAGAGAATATGATCCAAGGTCAGTAACCCTTTTCCATCAGTTAGCTGCAGTTAACTAGCTTGTGTCCATCGAGAACACCATGCACTCACACCCAGAAGGATAGGTGTGAATGGCGCGACCATAGTGAACAACACTAGTATCATTAGCAATTGCATTGCCTGAGACAGTATACGTATAGACCAGAAGAAGTCTTGAACCACCGGTAAATCTTGCTAACCACCACCTACCAGGATCATTCTCCTCATCATCCTCAACAAACCCATGTGTCAAGTACAGCACATCGCATGGCGACATGATAAGGATAGGACCTTCAAAGGGAAAGGAAATGTAACATGCAAATAATATTGATATTGATATGACATTGTATAAGTTGATATACAGTACTATTTTCAAAAATCTTGATTATACTTAAGATGTTTGATTGCGTAAAAAAATGCCAACCTAAGGAGATGCTATGGAAATTCTAATTCTTTTCGAAATGGGGATATGCTATGGAAATTCTCCTAGAGACACAATTTGATTCATGGGATCAAATGAAATAGGAAATAATCCTATAGGATCTTGAATGTAAAGTTCATAGAGAAAAAAGCAAGGTTGGATCCTACAAGATTTTGGTGTCTTATATACGAAAGGAAAACCAACAAGGATTATTTCTAGGAGGTTTAATACCTTAGGTTATCTTATCTTATAATAATATTACCACTATGTAGTGTATGAATAACTTTGAATATTCACTGTTGGATCAGGACTTGCAAATCCCAACATTGCCAGCAGTTGGATCTTCTTTTCCATTCTAGCATCTACTTGAAGATTCTATTGATAGTCTTTAGCATAATGAACACTATGCACAATCCTCCAAACACACTTCTCCATCATTTTAGAATCGTCTCCTTCATTTCTCAAGACCATGTTAACAAAATTTACAAGTACTAGTACCTAATAAACATCGACTTCTACATGATAGAAAATACAAGAACTAAATATGCGCCCATACTTTATAGATATCGATCAAATTTCTAATTTTTTGAGCTTTACCTAGTATTATAATTCTATATAGTTATGATATGTCATATGTCTAGTATCTAAGTCTCACGTAAATACTACTAGTAGATACCATATTTTCCATGGATGTACTAGTACTAGGAGACAAGGCAATAATATCAGCAGAACTAAATCCTATGAATCAAATTACTTATATGCAAGAAAACTTAGTAAGGATTGCATTCCTCTGAAATTCCTAGGGAATTCATACGAATCAAAGAGGCTAAAATTCCTATGAAATTCCTACTAACCAAAGAAACTTTAGAAAAAAATAACTTACATTGATTCAGGAATAATATCTGGATCTCACATAAGTACTTACTACTTCGTAGTAGATACCATAGTTTCCATGGGATGTACTAGGAGACAAAGCAATACTATCAGCAGAACTCAATCATATGAAAGAAACTACTTATATGTAAGAAAACCTCCTAAAGATTGCATTCCTCTGAAATTCCTCAGGAATTCCTTTGAAGCAAAGAAACTAAAATTTTAATGGAATTCCTACTAACCAATGAAAGTTCAGAAAAAATAGCTTGCATCGATTCAGGAAGAAAGCTAATAAAATACGTAGGGAGGAGAATTTACCAAGTTCCAGAGACTTCCATGCATAAACACAGCCGTTCTCGGTCACGGCGAACAAACGATCGTGTTGGATAATAGCACCGCAGTATCTGAAGTAGCCCTGGAAATCGTTCACACAAACTGACCATCCATGACTATCATTCCCGTTGATGACAACAATCTTGAATTCGAAAATGGCGACTAGAGAGAAATCTTTGTATCCCCTAGCATCTGTCGGAACTTGGCAAATGACTATCTTCTGTAGTTTAGTACGTCGACCTTCATCCTGAAATGTAAGTGTAGAACCTTCGGTCGGTTCAAATCCCGACACTTGTGGAATAACAATCTTGCGACTAGTGTACACATTGACAAGGTTCCACATGAAATCGGGCCCAACTGTGACAATCCAATCTCCATTGCCGCCTACTCGCTGCTCATCAAAACCATTTGCATCAAAGCATCGGAGGAGAACCTGTCCAGCGGCATCAGCTTGCACGGGCTGCCCGCCACTTCGAAGCAGTCTTTGGATTCCCACGGTCTCACCGTCGAGTGAGAATGAAGAACACATGGGAGTCCAAACGGATGATAAGAAGGTGTAGTTCTGCTCTCTTTGGCTGATTGAATAATATGTTTGGACGAACCGACGAGGCCCGCGGCGATGGTGGCATCGCAGTGGTTGATGACTACTTGAAGAGGGCCTTCGGTGAACACCTTCTGAAACGGTTCAGGATCTTTACAGACCTTGCTCGATCTCACCATGGAAGGAGGTTGCGGATGGTGTTTTGGGGGATTTCTTTGGGGTGGGGTGGGGTGGGGTGGGGGAGGGAGGGAAGATCGTTGGCGTGAGCTGGCGGCCGGGTGCAATGGAGAAGACAAAGGCTGATGGTGTGTTACTCTACTACTAGTAGTACTGCAGAAGGTGGGCGAGTGGGGTTGGGGCTCCAATTGAGGCTAGTTGCATAAACCTCCAACAATTAGAGCCATAGTTGCGAAGAGCTCCAACTGTTGAGCCCCGGGTATGTAAGAAATAATGCTAAGAGGGCTAATCGAGAATTTTGTGCTATGTGCAGCATTTGTACCCAAAAGTAATTGTAGTACAGTAGTTTCTTACAACTAGACTATCCTGATTATATGGAGTTCCCTACAATTTCGAATCCAATTGTTGGAGGTTTGTGCAATTTCCACCCTCCTCGTGTTCCGAGGAAGCTCTATGACCCTATGTTCAAACAAAAAAATGATCAAAGACAAATAAAAAAAAGACCATCTCTCAGGGCTCGTTGATTTGCAGGATTCTCAAAACATAAGAAGAGGAAACTATATGAATTTGGATCAAGTATGTGTTTGAATCACAGGGAAAACAAAGGAATACTTTGAAGGAATCTCAATTCCCGTGTTTTTCCTATTCCTATATTTTTCCTATCATGCGTTCCAAATGGGGCATAATTCCTACATATTGGAATCCTATATATCAAACAAAACAATGTAGGATTATTTCTAAGGGACAAGATCCTTTACAAAAACTTTGAATTTTCTTTGAATCAAAGAAGGAATAAAAAAAGGTTTCCTCTCTCAGGAAAAAAAAAGGAACTCCACCTCTTGGAGAAAAAAGGAACTCCACCTCTTGGACAATTCACTATGACAAGAGTAGCTACTACTAAAGTCTATGTCTAGTACTAGCTGTAGGGCCCAACCATAGCACGTTATTTACAAGTACTAGTACAATATAGTATCAGTCTTTGCAGGTGCCTAGAAGGAAACAAAATAAAGCTCTGTAGGTAATAAATGGCCATGGAAATTTTCAAGATACACAATCTTTTGCTTGTTCATTTTGATCTGGGCGACAGCCGGAGGATAGAGGAGTACTAGCTGCTTCGTGTCTTGAGCCATCGAGCTGGAGTAGAACTTTGGATATCTAAAAACCTAAATTGTCCTGTCAAACCAATGTTCGTTGCATGCAGCTTGACCAAACAGACTTACTGCACTACTTTACTGCGCGTCCGAAAAGCTAGGGAGTACAAGAAGTACTAGTACACTAATGTTACATAGAGAGTTTTTTTGAACGGACACAGAGAGTTCCACATTCATCTTGTAGAGCCAAAAGCAGAAGTTGTGCCAATATAGTACTGTAGTAGTCACGTCCAGGTTGCCTTACAGGGAAAAAATAGTACGATGAGCAACAAGATCTATCTATTTTTGTACTCCTATTTGCTTATACTAGTAGTACTACTACGTACTCAGGAACGGCACGAGCGTGTGCTCCACTAGTGCGCCTCTGCACGTAGGGTAATCTAGTACAGAGTAGATCGCCACCTCATGGTCGCGTGATTATTATGCATTGGTCCATGCTCTAGTCGTGGGCACGTGCCGTAGCAGTAAAAATTTGTGAAAAATAGATTACTCATAAATAATTACTCCCTCCATCCTAAATAGTAGTTACTGACTCGGCTTTGTCTAGATACACATGTATTTCGACGCATTTTAGTACTTAGATGCTCCCTCATTTCCAAATTAGAAAGCATACTAGGTTTTGTCGAATTCAATATTTATAAAGTTTGACCAACTATATATACAAACATACTAACTTACATAATGTCAAACACATATAATATGAAAACATGGTTCGTGATGATTCTAGTAACATTGAGTTGATATCCTAGATGTCCATATTATTTTCTAGATATTTAGGCTAAATTTTTGGGCAGCTATCCTACATGCTGGACCCACGTCGATGCGTTCTCCACACCAGCGCAATTTCGACGGCAATCTTGGTTCAAGACTTAAATCAAGTCGAATTGACAAGTTTGGGCATAAAATTCCGTAATCACTGAGTTAGATGACTAAAATCGAAGCACCGTAAGAATGGTTAGTGTGTTTATCTCTGGTCCATGTCGTAGAAGTGAAAATTACATAAAAGTCATACTAAACCCCTAATACTCCATAATAACATTAGCAGCAAACTTAGTTTACATCCAAAATGCATTCTTCCTAGTACCAAAAGAGAACCTACATGCGACTACTACTAGTAAACTGGAGTAGTAAAATAGTACTAGCAGTACTATTTATCTGCTAATACATCATTACAGTCTTGATCATCAGCCATAGTTTAAGCTAATTTTTCATGTCGATGCAAATCCAGAAAGATACATGGGTGGACTATCCAACCTTCATCGGGATCCGCGGCGCCACAAACCGAGGTACGTCCTGAGCTTGTCGGACGGGATGTTGGCCGGCGACGAGCTGCTCGTCAGCTCGATTACCGCATTAAGGCTCTCGACCATCGACAAGTCCACCGACCCCGGCGGGCCAGGCGCAGACAGTTTCACCGTGTACTACGGCCACAAGCACCTATCCTGCATGATGCACACCAAGGACACGACGACGGCCGGGCCGAGCGCACTGATGGTCAGGGCCGAACACGTCACCGTCATCCCTGCAGAGGAAGCGCGTGAAATCCCCTCGTGCTTGTTGGTGGTGGAGTTGGGATGAGGCAAAAAAGAAGGCGCTGCCATAGATGGCCATGGTTACTATGACCCCGTGGGCCTCCTTCATGTGGGGAAGGAGTCCTGCCAGCGAGGCAATGAAATCACATGCGAAATCATGCAAGAGCAAGTCCGTGCGAGCACGCGATCTTATGCTCGTCGAGCTTGTCGAAGGCGACAAGCTAAAGCAGC